>JAMXBB010000006.1:108935051-108979872 GCA_024138015.1 Lumnitzera littorea | reverse complement strand
TTAATCGAACTGTTTACTTCAAAGCGAGTGGTCGTCGACGCCTTGTGTAGATTATCTCTATGGTAGGAACTGTGAGGCCAGTTTCTATCATAGAATGGTTTACACGGCGGGACTGTTGCGACTTCGCGACTTCGGGGCGTAACATAGGTTAACACCCTACAGTTAATTCAGTTGACTAATGACATATAGTTCGCTTATCAGATCGTTGGATGTGGCTTATAATTCTTAGAGGACTACGATAATATTGTCTTGTATTATCCCTTTCTACAAAATCTACCACCTAAGGAAGGCACTCAGCCTAAGCAGTTAGAGTCAATTGCACCTCAACCACCACATGATAGAGTTCGTACTAGGGGAGGTAGGATTGGGGTCAAATGAGAAAGTGGTCGAAGGGATCCAAATGTTCCATCTACGGGACGACATTCCATTAACTTAGGTCAAATTGGTTCTAGCTCAAGAGCTTTGCATGTTACACTTCCTTTTCATCAATCATTCCATGGTACGTCAACGACACCCTACAAAAAATGTACCACGTACTCACAGAGCTCTACTATGAGTGAAGGGGTCATCTAACAACACCATCTACCTCTACATGTTAGCTCTATCCTATCTAAAGATTTCTCAGACTCATTGACTAAGCCTTTTATAGGTCTTTCTAAGAGACTACTATCGCTATTATTTAGATATTGGGCATTTTTTTGTCAATGTAAGGGTCGGTGTTAGATTTTATTTTCTTTTATTTTTTTATATTCTAATGGTAATAGCAACTAATGTATCTAAATAGTGATTAAATTTTATTTTTTATTATATTTTTATAGTACACCTATGATATCGACATATGAATATATTTTTTATTTAAAATATAAGTGTTTCACATTTTTATTAAAATAAAAAAACACCCACACAATCATTGTATTTTCAAAATCTATGTTTAACTTACTTTGCACTATAATCACATACCTACAACCAATATATACATATAACTAAATTGTATTGAAGTTGCATTGGGTCATGCGATATCCGTTGTATATTTGTACAAGTACGATAAAAAACTATAATGAAGTTAAATTTAAAAAAAAAAATTACACTAAAGTTGAAAAAATTTACATTGAATTTGCATGCACCCTATGTGACTTCAATATAAAAAAATTCATATTATTTTTTTGGCAAATATCGTCATAATATATTAAACTGATTTTGAAGTTAAAATTTGACTCAAACTTAGACTTTAAACTCGTTTTGGTTTTGATTAGGTTTGTGATTTAATCTAATTAAATATATTTTTTTTTTGGCAAATATCGTCATAACATATTATTCAAGTTTGATTGAATAAACTGCTCTAAGTAGTTTGAATACAAGTTTGACTCCACTGTTAAATTAGTTTGTATATCTTATTTACACTCCTAATATTTCACGTGAGGGGAATTCTTACCTTGATAAATTACGTGTCTTCGGCTTGTTCCCATTTTCAACTACCTTGTGTGAAAAAATTATAAATAAATAAATACCTACCAGAATCGAACATTTTGATAATCTTTTTTTTTTTTTTCTTTTAAATAAACATGTAGGACCACCACCACTCTGCATGAAAAAACATTTACTAAGAGCTTGACTTTATCGAACACAGCATCAATTATGAGAAGAAAAAGCAGCCTAAGAATTGGACGTACGCCCGTCCAACTTACTATACATTATTTCGTTGACCTTAAAACTGATTTGTGGGCTCTGAGTCTTGAAATTTCTATGAGAGAGAGTGAGAGAGTATATGGTATAACCAAAGTAAATGAGAATATCAAAATAAATCTATGGAGCCAAAATCTGGGAGAATTATATGGGAGAGTATAAAAATTTGAAAGTAAATTTAAATAAAAAACCAATATTTTATATAAAAGATTAACTTTTGGTAAGCAATTAAAATAAGAAATTATTAACACCATTAGCATTAACTAATATATTCGTTGTCTGTCACGTGATACTTATGTGATGCACATGTGATAGATATATGATGCTTACATATATATATATTAATAATAAATAAAAAAAACTTTAGAAAATATACAAAAATACATAAAAATAAAGAAAAAATGAAAGTAATTTATAAAAAGGAAATAAATAAAAAAGAAACTTATCTATAAATAGTTCAATATAAATATAATATATATGATAATATAATATAATTAATTTAAAAATAAATAATTAGAAAAAAATTTTTTAAAAAAGAAAAAAATCCTCAAAAAAGAATAGCCACTCAAACATAACCACCTAAGAAAGCTTACACGACCCTACTAAGGTGGCTATTGGCTACCCCTCAATCTTAAGTTTACTGGTTTCCCCTTGACATTGGAAACCCTTGAATTTAAATTTAAAAATCTAGTGATGGGCGATCACCTTACCTTTAAATTAAAATAAAGTAATAAAAATAAAACCTAAAAACCAAATTAGGTTGCGATTCTAAGCATCCCCCTTTATGGCCTTAGTACCCCATTAAGGCATTTGTGGTTAAACTGGTTACCCTAAGGTCGAAGGTAGCCCACGACCACTTAGGTTGGGATATACAACCTCTTCTAAGTGATTGGTAGTTACTTTCGGTTTTTAGGTGATCGTTTTTTATTTTTTTAATCTTTTTATCTTCTTTTTTTCCTTAAAATTTTCACATTATTTATTTTTTAATTAACTATATTATTTTATATATATTATATTTATATAGAACTATTTATTATTAAGTTTTCTGTTTTTCATATTTTTTAACAAATTGTTTTTCAATTTTTTTGCTTTTTAGTAGTCTTTTATTTTTTAATGTTTTTTTTATAATTTATTTGTTATTAATATATACATATAAATGCCACTTATATATGCTATGAGAGTACAATATAAGCATCACGTGATATATAATTTACATATAAGTCAAGTGTTATAATAATGATATTTTATTTTAACTATTTAATAAATATTAATTTTTCATTTAAAATATTAAGATTTTATTTAAATTTACTCTTAAACGTATATACCATTCCAAACTACTGCCAAAATCCTCTCACGTAATTTTTTCACCAAAATCCTTAATTATGATATCACTGTCAAGTATTCTTCTTTTATAAGATGAAACATGTTTGACTCTCCATTTTTCATTGACCCAACCAATAAAAAGAAAAATGATTGAAAACAGTTTCTCTTTAGCAGAGAGAGAGAGAGAGAGAGAGAGAGATTTATTGGAAAGTAAAATAACTTTAAAATTTCCAATCATTCATTGAGAGGAGTATGATGTAGGGTACTGTATATGTTTCTTTTGAGTCAAACATTAATAGGAAAAATGGACCCAAATCGTTCTACAATTGCAGCAAGGATGTCTTTTATTTTTCTTTTCCTCAGAGTTTATAATTTTTTAATGAAAATTGAAATGAATTTCTTGACTAGTTGCTAAACGGTAACTGGTCAGCCTATTAACACAAAAATCCCTCAAAAGTTCACATGCAATGCAATATCTGAAAACAGTATTTCCTTATTATACATAACAAATGTTTAAGCTTTAGAGATATAATAATTTGTTTTATTGCTTTATCAACTCTCCCACCATGGGAAACTGCTTCAAGAAACCAGCAAATTGTGTTCACGCTTCATCCAGCAAGTTTTCTGGTTAGTGATTTCCTCTCTGCTCTTCCTAATAAACTGAATTCCAGTAAACAAGCATAAGCCTGCATGAGTCAGAGGTTTCTTTGTTCCCAAATGGTTTTCTAGTTCATGTCCACTCCAATCACATGCTATTATATATGAAGAAGAATATTTGATATGTATCTGGGCTTTTTGTGTTTCACTATCAAATGTCTGTAGCGTGTGATGAGATAGATATGGACTAGGACATGGTTTGGAACAAGAAAACTTCATCCAGTCTCCTTATTTTCGAATTCTGATGCAGAGGTACAATAGAACAGTGAATATGAATTATGTAACCATTCTTGGTGGAACAATTTAGCAAAACTTCATTACTTCTTGTCAAACACCGCTTTTTCCTTTATTTTTTTTTTCCCTGCTTCTTGAATAACTATTGCGTGCTCTGCGGGAGACACGTACTTTTTAATACTTTATTTATTTTTTATTTTGGGCAATTCAGTAACATATTTTGTTGACTGTGTCAAAAAGTGCAAAGAATTGGAGTTACTGTTGGAAGAAGAGGAACCTGACCTTGAAGCTGCATCTTTATCTGGACAAGTTTTCCCTATCCCTATTATTATCACGTTTATGTTCCATCCAATTACATGCTGTCATGTATGGGCATAAATGTAAAAAGTAGCAAACACATCACATATTGTTTATATGGAGGAGACATTGATATAGACACTATTTACAGATAGAGAAACTCCATGTTGTGTATTTTGGCCATTAGTTTTGTGAATAAGAAGAAAATGGTATAATTGTTTAAGGATGCAACTCTTATTGAGTCTGATGCTTTGTTCAATTTGACTTGTCTTTCCAATAAAGAGTGAGCTTCTTGTTCTTCCCCCATATTTTCCAACCTTCTGAAATTGTTAATACACTTCCTTTCTATCCTTTCAGAGGCTGAAAAACCTACTAGTCAGAAAGCAGTTTCAGCAAGTTCAGAAAAAGCTACCTACATATCCAATGTCGATACATCTCTCTCCAACAACCTCAAGTCTTTTAGCTTCAATGATCTTAAGATTGCTGCGAGAAATTTCCGCTCGGAAACTCTGCTTGGAGAAGGAGGTTTCGGTTGTGTCTATAAAGGATGGATTGATCCGGACACTTTAGCTCCTACCAGACTAGCAACTGGGATCGCGGTGGCCATCAAGAAATTCAAACCAGAGAGCTTCCAAGGCCATAAGGAATGGCTTGTAAGTTGAAATACCAATCTCAAATGGAAGACTGAATTGGAGTGCATCCACTAGAAGAATAGAATTTTGGGTCAATCACTAAAAACATCATACTTTCACAAAGAGAAATTGGAGAAAGATGATGATGTGAAGTTTTAGGATGTCTTGTGCATCAGACAAAGTGAAAAAATGCGAGAATTTAGATATGTTTTACAGAACTTACTTGTAGAATTTGTCTATTAATCTCTTTCTTTGATATTACTTGATGCGCTTTGATGTATAATGTTGTTCTTTTTGGCAGGCAGAAGTGAACTATTTAGGCCAACTTCATCATGAAAATCTAGTTAAACTCATTGGTTATTGCTCAGAATCAGATAACAGACTTTTGGTCTATGAATTCATGGCTAAGGGAAGTCTGGAAAACCATTTATTCAGAAGTAAGTCACTCCCACTCTCACATTTCATAAGAACCATCCTCTGCTTGAAGTGGCACATGCTCGAACCTACTGTTGATATTGTAACTACAAAATCGCTTTTCTTTACTTCTTCTGCAGGAGGTGTTCAGCCAATTGATTGGGCCACAAGGATGAAAGTTATCATTGGTGTAGCCCGCGGTTTGGCTTTCTTACACAGTCTAGATGCTAATGTGATCTTTCGTGATTTGAAGGGATCCAATATTCTACTTGATTCGGTATGCTTGAAGATTACTTCTTGAGCTTGCCACTATTAGACTACTCTTTCTGCATGGGATTTAGCACTTTTGATGCTGAGGATTTTGTATTGGTGATGCTTAACAGGATTACAATGCAAAGCTCTCGGATTTTGGCCTAGCAAGGGATGGCCCTACAGGTGATGATACTCATGTTTCAACCCGAATCGTGGGAACTCAAGGTTATGCAGCTCCTGAATATGTAGCAACAGGTCAGTTTAATAACATCAAGTTTAGCACTGCGGATGACCGATTCAAAAGCTTTAAGTTTGTAGATAAGGTGTGCTCTTTTGTATTTACAACACAACGCTTCCCTTCATTTATAGGTAGTAAGTGAGATGATGGTGTGGAGATTCAAATTCTTGATCTCTTACTCTGATACCACATTGAGATTAGCATCACAACCTTTGATCTAAAAGCTCAAAACCTTGTGGTTTTAGATGGTTTGGTTGTGAAACTAAATTCAGTGGCACTAAATGTCTTGACCAAATGGATAGTCCATATTGGCATTGGATCTTTCCCATGTTCTGGTTTTTAAATTTCTTTCCACATCTTAGAAGCCTCTCTTCTGATAGAATGCTGAATGAACAGGTCACTTGACCCCCAAGAGTGATGTCTACAGCTTCGGTGTAGTGCTATTGGAACTACTCACAGGAATGCCCGTGATGGATGAAGAACAAAGTGCATATTCGGAGGAAACACTCGTGGATTGGGCAAAGCCATTTTTGAGTGATGACAGGCGCGTGTTGAGGATCATGGACACAAGATTAGCTGCTAAATATTCCAGGAAAGAGGCATATGCAGCAGCTTCTCTAGCATTGAATTGCCTTCAAATTGATCCCAGGCTTCGGCCATCAATGATTAATGTTGTTAACATATTAGAGCAATTTCATAAACGGAAAGATGCTCCGTGAAGTGCTTATTCTAGAGTGGATTTTCATGGTACCTAGGATACAGGATTTACTAGATTAATGTCAGCAACATATTTTTGGAAGATTGAAGGACATGATATGAAATTTTTAGTGACATAAATTGAGGCTTTTCAAGCACGGCACAAGTTCTTTTTTATTTTTTTCTGTCAATAAAAGTAGGGCAGAAGTTCAAATTTAGATGGTAAATACATTTTGAAATTCAACAAGAGGGGTTTTCAAAATCATTAAGCAGTAATTATCTGGACCAGTACCACATCCATCAACAAAATTCTTATTAAATGGTTATGATGTTAACCTTAACATGGTATTAGAGACTTAAATCATTACATCCCTATTTTACCCATCTATAAGCTTAACTTTTACAAATTGAATTCTTATTTTACCCCATTCTTTCTCATATATATCTATAATTTAAAACTTTTTGTGTTAGATAGTTATGGTGCAAATTTCAAAGGTAGAAGTTCCTAAGTTTGAATTCCCCCTACCCCTACCCCTACTTGTGCTATAGACTTTATGGACTTGAATCAACATTTCTAATAAATGTTAAACCGTTACCATATCTTATAAGTTTAAAATTTTAATGTGATGCCCATATGCTTCATCATTTTATCCCATCTTTTCATTTACTCATGGCAATGACTTCAGGACTTGCTTAAAATTCATTTCGCTAAATGGAATAAAATTTAGAATCTAATGGAATGGAATGAAATAAGAGTGTAACACCTATTATTTTATTTAGTTGAATTAAAAAGTAACTTAATAATAGATCTTGTTGTGGACATTTTATTTTTGCCCCCCTTGTAATTTTAGGATTTCATTTATTTATTTTTAAATAAAGAAAAATGGGTTCTAATTTAAAATATATATATATATATACAAGGGGGCAAAAATAGATAATTATTGTATATCTACTATTACCAAAACCGTAATAGAGCTTTTATGATTAAGTTTCCTAAAATCTTCTTCTTTTCTCCTTTCTTTCTATTTATCTTTCTCTCACTCCCCCCTTTCTCACTTTGTTCTCTCTCCTACCTTCTCACTCTTTTTTTTTTTTTTTCCTTTCAAAAATCAGAAAAGATGCTTTTCAATGGTGGTGTTTGGTCTAATTGTAGCTTACCAATGTCTATAGGTTTGGTGACCTAGTGCATGAACTATGGTGGTGGTTGAAGTGACGACTAGAGTGTTGGAAGTGTAGTGGCTATACCGTTACAGTGACTAAAGGGTATGCAAATGTGGGCGAGCATAATGTTGTGTGTTTGCTGATCTGACTGTAAGCGAGCACCTAAAGGTTTTGTGAGTGTCAATGAACATGGTATGTTGGCTGATCTAATTATAGCTCACCGATGTTGTATGTTGTTTGGTATTGCAATTACAGTTAGTAAGTGAGTGTGAACAAAGGTACATATGCTACTATGTTGAGTAAGTGGTGTACGATGGCAAGTGGGTGGTGCCATGGTGGTATACAGTAGAGAGTAAGTGGTATAGTAGTTATATACATTAGCAAGTAGGTAGTTTTGTATAGTGGTGAGTAGGTGGTGTAGTGGTGGAGTACAATGGTGAATGGGTGGTCTAATGGTGGTGCTGTTGTTATCCATTAGAGAAGATGAAGACAAGGGACAAGTGGGTCCATTTTGCTTGAAATTATGATTCTTAGTTTATTTAAAGGAATCTTAATTCCTAATTTTTAATTAGGATTTCTTAAAAATTATAATGTGGGAAATAAGCATGGTAGTATCGAGGGGAGCAAAATTCCATTCACCTTAAGTGAATGCACCATATAAGTTTAAACTTGTGCATGTTGTGATGTTATTGTGCTTCATTATTTTACTCCTATTTACTCATGCCATCAACTTGATGACCTAGTTTCAAATAAATTTTAAAGCCACATAATATCTTATTCCATGTTTGATACATATGAATAGTTTGGAATGAAATTGAATGGAATATTTTGGAAAGAAATAGAATAGGCTGGGGATCGGAATGGCAAATCCTTAAATGCCTATATAGTAGTATTTATAAAAAATACTCTTATTTATTAAATATCATAATCAAGTTGAAAGTTATATAAGTAATTTTGATTGATAATATGTGGAAGGGAGGAGGGAAGGGGGAATGAAATTGCAATTTTACCTTCTTAAAGGTGGATGAATTTTTCTTTGAACTCAGAATCATTGATTCTATAAAATTACGATTTCACCTTCTAAATGTACATATGGAAAATGGGAATCGAACCTAAAATCGCAATTCCATTCGATCCACTCTCATGTACCAAACATGATATTATAAGTTTAAACTTTTAAATTAAAGGGAAAAAAACAATAGATAAGATGGCTATAACACCAAATTTCAATAAAACCTTTATTCCTTTTTAAAGATAGTTGATAAATTTGAGAATAATATTTCCCGACTAAGAGCACCTTAATACTAAGGAATTCATTTAAGTCCTTAGATATCACATAGATATCTCAAAAAACTTTCTTTTTTATGAACCTCTCTACTTTATCTCTAAGTTTCTTAAATAAAAGTTCTTGGGATTTATTTACATTATTTAAGGAATCATAAATAGAGAAATTTAAACTAAAATATATATATTAAAAGCAAAAAAAAAAAAGAAAGAGAAAAAAAAAAACTTATGGGATTTAAAAAGAGGTCCTTAACTAAAGACCTTAAACAATGCATAAAGGCTCCAAGTATCTTTAGTCACCACTAAGGTTGTTGATTGGTATCCGGAGTCGCAGACATAGAGAGACATCATAACGGAAGGAGCAAAAAGAACATAAAAGAAGATTAGGAAATATGGACATCTATCAATTGGATATGGTACGCCAATTGATTCTACTTAGCCTACAATTCATCGGATATGACTCACCGATATAAACTATAGGGTCACCCGCCACTACTCCTTACGAAAGGGAATAAATAAGAGTTAGAGGATAAATAAGAACACTAAAATTGCTTGGAAGGGAAGCTTGTAATGCTCTGATGTAATATGCTATTGTCTGTGTACAAAGGTAGTGATGTATCTACATGGCCTCGCTAGGATTACAAGGCATACATGGAAAAGATAAAAAAGGGTAATTTACAATTGGAAAACATAAAATATACTAAAAGGGGTAAAAGAAACAAATATTATTTTATACGGAAAAAGTAAGGAATCCTTCTAAAATGTTGTGCTAAAGGACACGTGTTAGCGGGTGATTAGTGTCATATATAGAAGTTGTTCTTGTTGATGCAGAGTCTGAAACAGTCTTACAATGGTAGAAATAAGCTTAAGGGATGTCAGAAGAGCGTTTGAGAACTAGGTAGATTTTGCCCTCTTTGGGTCAAAGCTTTAATACTGAGAGATATTCAAAGTCTATGTCAACATATCTTCAAGTCGAATGTTTAGTAGCTTGGCTCGATCAAATGTCCGAGTTTGATCAGCTTAGAGGCTGTTTGGATCATGGTAAGAACATAGTGATAGGCATAGTTGCTCGGTAGGTTGGTATGTATGCTCGACAGCTTAGAAACAGTGCTAGTATTAACAAAGGCTTGGCATTCGAGTCGATAATAGTGTAAAAGATGGAGATCGTAATAGGAATCTTTGACCAAAGTGGTATTTTGAGCTAGTATTCTTCATATGAGTTCTTAGAGCCCTTTAGCTCTATTGCCTAAAACTAATTCAGGAAGTTGATTCCTATCATCTGCTTAAGGGTTGGAAAGATTTATCCTTAAATCTAAAGAGATCTTAAGTTCTTATTCTATCATGGCAGTTGCTAGGTCTTCTTCTTCTGGTTAATGGGGAATCAGGTTGGAGAAGTTGAAAGTAGAAGAAACACCATAATTCTCAAGAAATTTAATCTAGTAGGCATTGCAGTTAATCTTCTTCAGGACTTTGAATGGACCATCAACTCATGGAGATAGCTTACTCTGTCTCAGGTGCAAAAATCATTCTTAACTAAGGTAAATCCATACTAAGTCTCTAGGTTTGAAAGAAATAGTTCAGCGGCTGCAGCTGTGACTACCTATCTTTTGTTGTCTCCAGTTGAACTTAGCGATCTTCTTTGCCAAAAAATGATGTAGCTCTTGTAATTCTTGGGCTCAATCAACTTCAAATTGACTCTCTTCAGTAACTGTGGGGGTATTGATCAAATCTAGGGGAATCGTAGGATTAAGGCTATAGACGACCTTGAAAGAAGTCTTTCCAATGGTAATGTGGACAATTTGGTTATATACGAACTCCACAACTAGTAGACATAAATTCTAATCTTTTAAATTCTTTCCTATAATAGCTCGAAGTAAATTGCCCAACATCTTATTCGCCACTTTAGTCTAGCGATCAGTTTGAGGATGGCTACTCCAAAGACTCTTCTATAAATAGCTCAAGAATTTCATATCTTGATTTGAAACAATTGTCTTTGGTACTTCATGTAGTCGGACAACCTCCTGCAAAAACAAATCAACAATATATAAAGCATCGTTAGTTCAATGGCATAAGATGAAGCGGTTCGCTACAACAAAGATTGAATCTTTTCCTCTGGATGTTCGAAGCAAACTATCACGCCCCTAAAACGGTAGAGTCGTAACAGCCCTACCATGAAACTATTCTAAAACAGAAGTTGGCCTTACAACCACTATCCTAGACCTGATCTACACAAAGCGTCCACGACTAACTCGCTTTGAAGTAAACAGTTCATAATTTAAATAAATCATTTACCTAAGAAAGTAATATATATATACACTAGAATTCAGTTACTATAATTAACGTTTACAACATTTCATCGTAATCTATTTCCTAGTTAATACATTATTCAAAAATGAAAAATTCTAGGATAAGAGCTTAGTCCTTAAAAATATATGTCTATTCTTCAAATGTTTTTCCTTACTCCCTAGGATTCAACAGTTGCTTGGCTTCAAAGTAGTTGTAAGTTGCTTTGGCCAGCACTTACAACGACATCTATAGGGATATAAGTAACCACAACTCAATAAGTTAGGATGGAGGACTTAAAACTATACCACAAACACATACAAAGTTATCAACCAACTTATTAGGTGCAATGCATGTTTAAGCAAATGCCATCGCATAACGTTATCTAGCCTGTTGTGATATTAGAGAAATTACGCTCACTCTAATCCAGGTTGAGGAGTTGCCGTTAATATAATAGTTTACGACCAAACCTAGGCTTGTGCAATGGAGACACCGCTCCTCCCACGATTACCTTCAAACCATTAACTTTACCCTTGCTGCAACCTCCTCACCTATCACTTAGTTCAACTAAAAATGAAAAATGGACCCATTATGCTATCCTATGCTATCCAGCGCTATCCCTTTCGACGGGGTCGATATTTGGCTAAAGAATCCTAGGTTTCTCCTAATGGAATGCCATGCAGGTCTGATTATGATTACAAGTTATATATTTGATTAGGTTCAATTTAGGATGATCAATCATTTCATACAAATCATACAATACAAGCCAAGCAACAAATAAAAAATCATATTATTAGCTCAAAACAAGCACAATTAAATACAATTTCAAGCCTCCAAAATACAACACTATATTAATCCCAACTTACTTGGACTTCTCATTTGCTCACTCGAGGTTCAACTCGCTCAGGCCATTACCAATCATCTCTATAACACAAATGTGGTTTTAGTTTTTCATATAACTATTATAAGTTGGTTTTATCCTATAACGCTTATTGTTATCTTTGATTTAGGTTTTAATACATCCAATTATCTAGATTCTCAAATCTTTTACAATTATTCTGGGTTTGGGGCTAGGTTCTGGTTCAGTATCTGCATCGATTTCTAAAGTAAAGTCTAATTCAGTTTCTAAGTATAGTTTTATATATGAATCCTAGAAATTCGTTTCAATCTATAATGTGAAATTAATCATATTATTTTCAAGTATACTAAAAATCATAATTACCCTAGTTAGTATTTTATTCCACCCGGTACACTTAAATGCTTATTAGTATACCTAATTTACTCTTGATATGAGAAATTTTTACATTTTTCATATAATTACATAAATTTAAGTTTTCTATCAGATTTATTATATATTCCTATTATTTATATAATATCAATTTTTATCCTAATATTTTCTATTTATTATATTTCCAATAATTGCATATTATGTATTATCATTTATTATGTACATAATACACATCTAATATTTCTATCACTCTAATTATCATCTCCCAACATCAATTATCATTTTAAAATGTTTAAATTCATCCTAAATAAGCTTTTACACTTAATTACCCTAATTTACAAAATTAATTTAAAAGTTACTATTTTTCCCTATTACTTATTTACTACATAATTAGCCTAATAATTACATCTAACACCCTAAATGCTAAAAGTATCATACTTCATCAGATTTTGACATCTTAAAACATATAATGAATTACTAAATCAGTAATTATCTATTTAATTACCTAATTAATCCAAAATTACTCAATTTATACCTCATTTTAAGGCCTAAAAATTATCTAAAATTTTCAAAAATTTATTTTCAAAAAAGGGCTTCGTGGTACTATTCTATATCACCTAAATAGTTTATACAAAAATTTTGGGCTCAAAACTACACTCTTAAGGTCATTTATTTTTAAACTGAAACATGTTCGGTTTTGCATAATTTCTTAAGGATCATATATCATGGGACATATTTTCATCAAAATAATATTTTTCCTAAAAAATAGATACTAAAATATTCTATAATAATAAAATTCATAATTTTTTAAGAATATTTACTATTTTTATAAAATTACACAAAATCGAGTTGAAAATCAAACTCACCAATTTGGGTGGCTCCGGCCACCATCGGTGGCCATGGGTGTATCGGCCCACCTAGGCATTGTGACCACCGTATGGTGGTGGTGGTCGTCCACTCCTAACTACTCGTCGGGTCTAGATTCTTCTTAAAAGCCTCAACTGTACAGATTTTTGCTAAATTTTTGTAAAACCCTAATTTACTCTCAATTTCACCTCTCTCTAATTTTCTAAGCTTCCTGACATCCAAAATGAGATTCTAAAAAAATTGGAGTATTTATAGAGATCTTAGGGAATTATTTTGCGTTAATTTGATTAGACAATTGTCTTATCTTCTTCCAATTTACCTTTTGTGTTGTTCTAATTTAATTGGCTAATTTTGTTTCTTATTTTCCCCAGGTGCCATGACCTAAATATAGATCATTCCTTATTTTTATGATTTTTATTTATTTTTCCTTAATTAATTATGAATTTTATTTAATTATTAAATATTATTTTAGCACATTTCGCTTATTTTAAGTAATTACGCGTATTCTTACCTACATGTAAATTCATATATAGTATAAATAAATATTCTTAAATATTATTTAGGTCATTCTATGATTTTTAATGTACATATAATTTATCTCTAATGATTCATTAGTTATCTAAATACATTTTACACATTTTCGATAAATAACGAATTATATACTTAAAATTTGGAAATTTAATATTCTTTTATTTTATTGCTTATTTTCTTAAATTCGAACTTACGGAATCACTTTTACTAATATTTCTAACTTTATTTGATAATTTAGGCTCGATCGGATCCTTTAACCAATCACCCTAAATTTTACAAGTCAAACTTTAAGTAGTTGATTGTAGGTCCTATACAAACTTAGGACAAAGTCTATACTAAGGTCAGCCTAAGATAAGGTCGATACAGGTAAGGGTATATGCTCTCCATGTGGCTCTCTCTTTTCTTTGGCCCTCTTGCATACTTTGTAACTTTCAACTACCTTATGGACATCCTTAATCAAACCAGGCCAGTAAAAATTCCCTTTCAACAAGTTGGCTGTTTTGGTCTCTCCAAAATAACTAGATAATCTACCATTATGAATTTTTTTCACCAACAACTCACATATGGAATAACTCAGTATACACAACCTTCTTTCTTTGAATAGATAGTCATCCTTGAGGTAATAACCGCCAACAATAACTCCTTATCTGCACTACTCAAGAATAGGACTAAAATGGGAGTCATGAGCATACTATTCGGTGATAAGGGAAAATCCTAGTAATTTCGTCTGTAGGGTGGTTAACAAGGTTTACTGATGTAACTGAGCATCTATAACTACATTGGCACTACACTTCTTGCGTCAGATCACATAGGAAAACCTTCCATAAATTTTGGCCACTTAACTTGCCTTTTTGAAAGTTTGTTCTAACTCCTAAAATGCTTCAATAACTCATAGTTAGTGTAAATTACAAACTCTCACAGTAATAAATAATGTTGCCATAAAGTAAGAGCTTGATATAGTAAGTATAATTCATTCTCATGTACAGAATAGTTTAGTGCGACACTACGAAGATTCTCACTGTGATACACAATAGGTTGTCGTTCTTGCATTAGAACGATACCAATTCTAATGCTTGATTCATCGCATTCCAATTTAAATGACTAATCAAAATTTGGTAAGGACAAGATAGGAGCAATAGTGAGCTCTTCCTTGATTTCCCTAAAGCTCTGCTCAACTCGATCATTCCATTAGAACCTTTCACTCTTCTTTGTTAGCTCAATCAAGGAGGCTACAATAGTATTGAAGTTTTTAATGAATTTTCTGTAAAAAGAAGCAATGTCATGAAAACTTCATACTTCAGTGGCATTCTTCGGCATTGGCCACTCTAAGACAACTCAAATCTTTTCTTCGTCTACTCGGATTCCTTCTCTTGATACTACATATCCGAGAAAGATAGTTTCACTCTGACAGAATGTACACTTCTTCAAGTTTCCATATAACTTTTCAACTCGAAAAATGTCAAAAACAGCTTATGGATGTTAAACATGACTATTCAAGTTAGCATTGTACACTAATATGTTGTCAAATTATGCAACCACATATCTTCCAATCAGCAAACACATCATATGGTTCATAAGCCTCATAAATGTACTTAGCGCATTTGTAAGTTAGAATAGTATAACGAACCATTCGTAAAGATCATGCCTTGTCTTAAAAGTAGTCTTCTATTCATCATTAGGTCTCATGCAAATTTGGCAGTAATTGCTTTGCAAATCAATCTTCATAAATATTCGAGCACCATGTAACTCCTTTAACATGTCATCGAGCTTCAGTATTGAAATCTATACTTGATAGTAATTCGATTAATTGCTTCACTGTTAATGCACATGCACTAGGAACCATCCTTCTTTGGGACAAGCAGAGCTAATACAACACAAGGGCTCATGTTCTCCCTCACATATCCCCTTTCTATTAATTCATCCACTTGCCTTTTTAGCTCGGTAACCTGCTAAGGATTCATTCTATTAGCAAGTCAGTTTAGCATAGCTACGCCTAGCTGTAAATCAATACAATGTTATATGGCTCAAACTGGAGGTAATCCCTTAGGCAACTCTTCAAGGAACAAGTCAAAAAATTCATCAATTAACCTTTGAATCTCATTAAGAACATCTTCTAGATTTCTCTTCTCCAACAATCTTCTAATCAAAGGGAACATAGGCTCGTCAACCTTTTTAGTAGCTCAAAGCTCTCTTCGGTTCATCACTAAAGCTTTTTTCTTACTAGCTTGGGTAAGTTGGTTATGAGTTCAATTCACCTAGGTAGGGGTCATGAGTTGCAACATAATCTTCTTTCCATCCTAAACAAAAGCATAGGTGTTCTTATATTCGTCATGAGTAACACATCAGTCGAACAACTAAGGTCTTCCAAATAATAGATGTGAAGCTCTCATGGGGATGACATCATGTGCTACTTCGTCCCTATACATATTTCCAATACTAAAAGGCACGAATACTTGTTTTGTGATGTGTAGAGCACCTTTATCATGAAGGCAATGTAGCTTGTAAAGTAAGGGGTGTTTAGAGGTCAATGGTCCTAACCTTTACACAAAGGACTGTGCAATGATGTTGGTACAACTTCGTTCATCTACAATGATAATGCATAACTATCTTTTGATAGTACACTTTGTATGGAACAGATTTTCTCTCTAATCTTTTTGGAAGCTTGGTAAAGAGCTTAGCACTCGTCTCAATACTAAGGTTATCAATTCTCTTTGGTCAGCATAGACACAGGTCTCTTCTTTTACCTTAGCTTCAACTTTTCCAACATTCTTCTCCTCCTATGGCTCACTCTCGTCGGTGCTATTCACTATATCTCCTCAGAGTACCATGGTACGTCAATTTAGACACTCAGCAATCATGTGTCCAAAACCCAAGCATTTGAAGCACTTTACCTCACCGGTCCTTCATCCAAAGGTTTGTCCCTTCTCATATGTCCTCAAGGTTAGCCTATCCTTAGTTCAACTTTACTAGCTGCCTAGCTATCATCAAGTCGGTCATATCTTTCCTTCGCTCGGCATGAGCATATTGGCACGAAACAAGGGCTCGAGAAAATGTTGGCTCCGGTTAGCTCAGAGTATTTCTTCTTTGCTTTATCAACCTTCTACACTACCTTAATGGCCTCCTTTAATATATGGAACCGTTGTACTTCTACAATATTATGAATCTCATACTTGAGTTTGAAAATGAAACTTAATACTATGCGAGCTTCAGATTCATTCACGCTTGTTCGAATTATCAGCATATGAAATTCTCTAATATAGTCATTAACAGATAGGTTTCCTTGACAAAGCTCTTTCAACTTTGCAAAGTTGTCCTGTAAGTAGGTCTGGAGCATGAATCTTCCCCTTAATAATCTCTTCATCTTTTCTTAAGTCCATACACCTTGTCTTCCATCACTCGCTCTAACCACATTCAGATTCTTCTACCACATGATAGCATATTCAGTAAACCTTAGTGTAGCAAGTCACATTTTAGCGACATCAGTATACCCATAACAGTCAAACACTTTCTTGACCTTTTCTTCCCAGTCTAGATATTCATTTGCTTCTCCACTTCCACTGAAGAATGGGATCTAGACCTTTACATTGTCTAATCCTTGAGGAGCTCAGCATCCTCACTTTTGTGCTCGATAATATTTAACCTCTTCTTCTTCCTCTCCATGCTCTTCTACATTTACGTCCTCATCATCCTCTTCAATCTCTTCTAACTCTAATTGTCATCAAGCAACTTGGTCTACAACTCCTCTAACTCAATGGGGTTGGACCAAGCAATTTACCTGGTTACCTTGGTCATATCGTCTCTTAGGAACATTCTCAAGTAGTTTATGATATGGTACACCTTGTGGTTCTTGTCTGTTGACTTCTATCACAATAACTAGACTCTCAACAAGATTGGTGAATTTGTCAAGCTTATCATCGACTGACTTAAGAGTATTACTACCATTTTGACCTTAACCAGCATGAACACCACTACTCTAGTTACCAATAACACCTTGAACACTCTAATTTGATATAGCTTAATGCTTCTCTAACAAGTTAACAATACAATACACAACGAACACTCCTACTTACTACCCAGAACTCTATTAACACATTATTAACAACTTCAACACCTAACACTTACTCATATATAACGAAAATGAACTTACTCTATTTTTTGCAGTGAAAAACAAAATAACAATAGGAACTATACTTACCAACACACAAACCACCACTTCACAGCTCACAACTTTAGAATTTACTTCATACAAACACATTACAGCAACTACAGAAGAAATATGGCTCCCACTTACACTAAACACGAACAAAAAATTCACTATAACTTCATATGCTCCCTTTTGAAACCATGCTCTGATGCTAGCGAAGTTGATGTGTCTCTAAGGTCATATACACAAAGAGACACCACAATGGAAGGAGCAGAAAGAAAATAAAAGAAGATTAGCAAATCCAAGCAAATACCAACTAGATATGACACACAAATCGATCTTATTCAGCCTACAATTTGCTAGTTATGACTCACTGGTTTAAATTATAGGGTTACTCGCTGTTACTTCTTGCTAAAGGGAGTAAATAAGAGTTAAGGGATAAATGAGAACACTAAGGTTGCTCAAAAGGGAAACTTGTAACATTCCAATGTAATGTGTTGTTGTCTGTGTACAAAGGTAGTGAGGTATTTATGTGGACTCACTAGGATTATAAGGTATACATGGAAAAGATAAAAAGGAGTAATTTACAATTAGAATACATGAAGTATACTAAAAGGAATAAAAGAGATAAAAAATATTTTGTACAAAAATAATAAGAATCCTTTTGGAATGTCATGCTAGAAGGCATATGTGAGCAGACAATTGGCGCCATGTAAAGAAGCTACTCTTATTGATGCGAGGTTCGTTACAATGTTGTGGCGGTAAAAATAAGGTTAAGGGACATTAGAAGAGGGTCTAAGAACTGGGTAGATTTGGTCCTATTTGAGTCGGAGCTTAGATACTGATAAATATTTGGAGTCTGCGTCAGCATTTCTTTAGGTTGGATGTTTTGGCAACTAAGCTTAATCAAATGTCCAAGGTCAATCAACTCAGACGCTATCTAGATCATGGTAAGAACTTAGCGATAGGCATGTATGCTCGGCAGCTTGAAAACAATACTGCTACTAATGAAGGCTCCGTAATAGTGTAAACGATGGAGATTGGAATAGGAATCCTCGTCTTTAGTGGTATTTCAAGCTAATATTCTCCGTATAAGTCCTTGAAGTCCTCTAGTTTAACTATGCATGATCGATCCAAGGAGTTGACTTCTATCAGGCATAATCAAATCAAGTTGAACTTAACAGTATTAGGCTTAAGCTTAACTTGAGTTTAATTAAGCTTTAAATTTTAAGCTCAAACCTGACTTGAAAATCTATATGGTAAGTTTAAGCTCTACTTGATTAACTTGATCAAGCTCAAACTTTTTATAAATTTTTCATAACTAACATCAGATTCGCTTATATTTAAATATATTAAAAATTATAATAGCTCGAGCTCAACTTGATTATTATCGAATCAAATTCGAATAAAATTCGAGCTGAACTTAAGTAGTTTACAAACAAGCTTAGTTCATTTATAACCCTAACCACCACTCATTAGGATACTTTAAGAGTAACTTTATTGTTGATGCCTATGCCTAATTTCCAATGTTAAAGGAATAATTTGTCATTCCTCAAGCAATGGAGTACATATCTTGGCAAGGGAACATGCCTTGTCAAAGGGGCATCCCTCAATCTAATTTTTTTTTTTTTTAAAATAGAACTTTAATTGCAAAATCAAAAATAGTGATTTAAAAGCTATATTATGGTACTCATAAAATATATATATATATAAAGGAACTTTGGCAAAGGAATCTAGAAATAAAGTGTATAGTTCCTTAAGGGGAAGAGTTTCTTAAGAAGTTGACATAATATTGTAAGGAACTTTTAGGATTCCTAAGAGATAAAGTTGTTCTAATAAGCCATAGTTGCTAAAAAATTCTAATGCAATCAATATTGGCAGCTTTTACTTTCTTTTTCTTGTTTACCCTTCTAATCGCTTATTTGCTTTTACTTTATTTAATTGAATAGAAAAGTAAAATAGTACTAGAGGTGTAACAAGATTAAAATGATTAAAATACCCTTATTATATCATCTCTCTCTCTCTCTCTCTCTCTCTCTCCTTCCCTTTCTCCGGTTAGCAACAAACATAGATCACCCACTCTCTCAATCATCTTTTGTTACCTTTCAACCTCTTCTCACCTTAGCTATCTTCAAACTCTCAAAAAACACTCATCCTACTCATCCCTAACTTTGGCCCTAATCAATGATGGCAAAAGAACTTATGCTCAACGATACAATACGAGCCCATATTAACATGGTCATACCCATCACCATGCCGATTGACAACTCTAATACAATTGTCACTTTTTTATGGGAACAAGTCCATTATTCTTTAGCATTTGACTAAGGAAGAGAAAGCGTTCGGTGTTCCTCACAAGAGGTTAACTATCATTCTTGCATTGTCTAAGATGTGGTGCTTTTTTTCCAACGGTTTGTTTACTCTCTCTAACCTTTAAGACGATGGCCTTTGCTTATGGAAACATTCCTTAAGCATCTTTGCTTACTAGTACGTCGTATGCAATTTTGGACCTAGTAGTATATGGTGTTTTAGTAGTGGAGGTCGGTGACTATAATGATGGTTGAGGTATTGATGTGGTGATGGTGTTAACGGTGGTGGGTGGTGAATAATTGTAGTGGGTGTTGTAGTGGTGCTATGTTTGATTAGAGGAAAGAACCGTAAAAGTAACTTTCTTATCCATAGATTTGTACTTCTTAGCTCTAACTAAAGAATCCCAAGTTAGAATTACAATCACAATTTAGAATTACAATCACAATTCTACGAAGATTGTAATTTTAAAAAGTAACTATAATAATAAGGAGGAAGTAAAGAATAAGGAGAGAATGGAATTGCCATTCCCTCCTAATGAAAGCACTACAATTATCCCACCTACTCTTGTTTGGAAACCTTTCATTTTCAATTGAGTTTTCCTTTTACCTTTTATAAATCTTTCGAAGTTTATTTAAATCTTGAATTTGTTGAGTAGAAAATAACAAAAAGCAAAACAAATATATATATATATATATATACACACACACACACACACACTCTTTATGAAATTTAACACTTAACAAACACTATAAAGTTGAACTTATCTACTATTTACTTTATTCATTTTCATAAAATTATTAATTAATATATTATTTTCTAACTTATAACATATATTTTTCAAAAAAAATTTCTTTTAAAAATATATAAATTTTTACTTTTTAATATGCTATAATCACTATCTTATCATAATTATGAAATATAAATAGATAAGATATAAATAAGATAATTTTTTAAATGTCAAACAAATATGAATTAGATATAAAATACAAAATTTAAAGAGAAAGAAAAACAATTCAAATAATCACACTAAAACTATATAACTTTTGGTACTATGAAAATTTTGACTCATGTTAAATACAACTCTAGTTTGAAGTAATGAACCTCTAAATTGCAAAATGCTTCACTATTTTGTATTTTTTAATACCTTCCAAATTGTGGATGAAAATAGCTACACTTTCTTCATTCTAAATTATTTAAAAAAAAAAAAAAGAAGCAAAAGATGGTGTATCATCTTACTGACTTACTCTTGATTAAACTAAAGATCATGATATTCCATTAACTAGTTTTGTTTCGGCTTGTTATTAGGGATGTAACCGGGGTAGATTAGAAGTAGGTTTTATAAAACCCTAACGCATCTTTATAAAGTTTGGTATTTTTCATAACCTTATAAAAACTATATAGAGTTTTACCTCATATTTTCAAAATGAAACCCTTTAAGGTCAAGAATCATATAGGGATAGGTTTTTATATACTTCAAAGAACTTTGTAGGGGTAGGTTTTCATAAGGTTTAGATAGGATTAAAGAGAAAGTAGAATAAAAAAAAAAGTTAAGTAAAATTAAGATTTCATTTATTAATTTATATAATAATAAAAATTGAGAATAAAATGTATTGTAAAATGTAAAACTTATACAAAGCATACATAGTATGTAAGTTAACAATAAATATTTCTACTAATATATGGTTTTTTATTTAAAAATTTTTTTTTTTTTGTAATCTTAAAACTCAATCCTAAAATTTATAAGATTTTAAATCTATATCTCAAAATTTTATAATAAACCTTATAAGATTTTTATCAAGTTAGATAAATCGAGTACCTTTAGTAACGCACTCGATTATATCCCGATTATATCCCTATTCACTAGTTTTAGAATTCAATTTCCTTTCTTCCCCACCCAAAATGATATTTAATGAAACAGTACCGTAAAATTCTTTAACCGGAGGCTTCGAGATATTCGAAGACAACGACCCTCTTCTGCTATTCTACATTACGAATATCCGCATTATGCGAAGCCGTGAAACCCACACCAACCAGGAACAGGGGCAAATAATACACGATTTCATATCAGATTTAGGAAGCAATATTTTCATCCTTTTACCGATATAAATACGACATATTAGGAAGGTCCATGATGCTTGTAACAAGTTTCTGGATATGCCCATGATGTGGTTTAAAAAAGATTAAGTAGTAAAATATTTATTTAAATGAATGACGTATATATATTAATAAAATTTTAATAAATAAAAATATAAATGATAGTGTTTTTGAAAAATTGTATACTAATATTGGTATTTGTACGCTATTAATTTAGATACGTAGCACATTAATACAATTCTCAAATTTCCTTACGATTATGAATAAACGAATGTAAAATGGATAAGATATGATACATCCATACTCTACTCTATCTTATAAGTATATGTTCCAATTTTTTTTTACCTAGCTTTAAAATCATCTTGTACCTTATAAATTTTACAAAGTTAAGTATCGGTGGAACTTGTACATTTTTCATTTCTATTTTATCTACTTTCAAAATATTATATAGATATATAATTAATATCAAACATGTAACTAAATTAATAGACCAAATAATAATAATTTGAAAGATTCTTATATTTATAACAATATGAAACTTTCGTTGGTAAAATAGTGAATAATCTTTCAATTAGAAGTGTTTAATTTTTTGTTGAATTATGCTAAATTATTTTTTTTATATTTTCTTTTGGAATCATCAAAATAAAATTTTCATCAAATCGTAAAATTACTATATATAGAATATAAAAACAATGTGTTGAGTAGATATAAGGTACTACTTTATATATTTTAGAGTGTAAATTTTAAGATAAATATAAGAAATACCATATTTATAGCTTCACATGTGAGATTAAGTTTCGAGAAATCGCTGTTGAAAACCTAATCCGTATGAGGAAGTTCCCGTAAAAATTTTGTGGACATGTCCATCACGTGGTTTGGTTGGCGGGGACAAGTCAAGATCCCATGGTCCTGCACCTGCCATATTCATTATGAAACCTAACGGGCGACGTGTCCCACTCATTACCCCCCAATAAGCCAAGCAAATGGAGACGCAAACAAACCTCAAACACTAACTAGTGTTTGTTTCATGATAATTTTTTTTTTTTTTTTGAGAAAAAGAAAAAGAAAATGTCTTATACGATGATATATAATATATAGTATTTATAATTGTAAAATATTTAAAAATTACATAAGTTTTATAATAAGTACGTAAATATTCTGAAAATATTTATAAATATGTTACATGATATATTTTTAACCAATTTTATGTCATAATTTTGACTCTAAAAATTATCTACTAGTTAAGAATGAATGACAAAATGCTGATATAATTTCGCAAGTTTATCGAAAGCTAATATAATTTACTCTATTGATTTTAAAGTCTCAAAAACATTTTCCCTAATCAAAACCACAATGCAAGTCCAATTTCTCCTCTCCTCCTTCTCATTTGGACTTTGGCTCCTTCCACAGCCAAATTCAAACAAAGACAAAAAGTTAAAAGGAAAGAAAAAGCACATGTCCTTTTCTCCTCTTTCTGGCTGTGAAGCTTTTGGAATAAACATGTGAAGTTGTGGACGTGTTTCATGACCGACTCCTTCAGCAACCAAGTAAAAATATATATAATTTATAAATACTTGGACTGGCTTTTAAGTCATTTCGTACTCTTTTTTAGTTATTAAAATAAGATGTTGGTGGTTGTCTCTCCTTTGGTGCTTTTGGTGTTGAGTTCAGTGATATCAGCTTCTAGTGCTGTTACATACACTAGAAGTGACTTTCCTCCTGGTTTTGTGTTTGGTGCTGCAACGTCTGCTTATCAGGTTTGCTAATCTCTCTCTCTCATATATGCATGCATGCATGCATGTATGTATATATATAAAGTTGTGAATTTATGTATTTTGATGCTTTGCTCACATATGGGATCTAGCAAGTTTTATAGTTCATCCCGTGAAAATGATTAAATGAGAAGTCAAACAACTCCATTTGCAACATATGGAGACATATACTATGTGTGTGTGTGTGTGTGTGTGTGTGTGAATATATGTAGAGAAGATAGATTAGACTGACTGGTGTGTAATTATGATATAAGGTTGAAGGTGCAGCAAATGAAGATGGGAGGACTCCTAGCATATTCGACACTTTTGCCCATTCAGGTCGGTGTTGGTCTTGATGGAACATTACTACTTTAGATGGCACTTACTCTTAACATATGGAGCTTATGCCTTACCTAACATTCAAGAATTGTTTTTTACACTCTCAAACTGTTGATAAAGCACTGAAACAGTCCTTATTCATGTGCCTTTTAATGATGGTTTCTGGGAGTTAAAAAGTGTATATTTTTGAGAGTTATGGAGACGTTAAGCATGTTTTAGGAGTTTGGGGTGTCTATTTGTAACAGATTAATAGTTTCAAATGTATGTTCTTTAGATTGTTATTGAAGAAATTTTTTGTAAGTATGCTATGAGATGAGTATGACAACCATATCGAGTTTCTCGTTGTTTGAATTTCTCCTCGAACTTTCAGGGATCACACGCGGAGCTAATGGTGATGTTGCATGTGATCAGTATCACAAGTATAAGGTACACGAGAGTAGTAAATTATCAGATACCTCCATCACAATATATATGCTTTTTTCTCATTACCCTGTTTTGAGGAAATAGTGTATACAAGTTGCAACTAGAGAGTGCTGATTCTTTTGTCCATATTCCTTCGCATTCTGATGGTGGTTTATATATACAGGAAGATGTGCAACTCATGGCAGACTTGGGATTAGAAGCTTATAGGTTTTCGATTTCCTGGTCAAGGCTTATCCCAAGTATGACAAACTTACTAATCATTGCTCGTGATAACAAGACTAAGAATATCTTCTCTGTTTGGATTGTTGAGTTTTGCTCCACGATCTGATGGTCTAAAAGCTTAAGCTTGTTAGATCTAGCATAGTTCTATATTTATTGCTTAACACTTTCCCTCATACTTCGGTACCATGTTGAGTTTTAACTCCACAACTAGATGATTTCGAAGCTTAAGCTTACCGATTTTTGTGTAGTTTTATATTTGTTGGTTAATATGGAAATGTATTAATTGCTCTGTCTTTTAGATGGAAGAGGCTCGATCAATCCAAAAGGTGTGCAGTACTACAACAACCTCATCAATGAATTAACCCGCAAAGGTCAAAGCCTCAGTACTATTTCTCGAGAACATTTCCTTTCACAGAACATTATCTCCATTTATTTGCGTTGAAAAGAATGGTTCCTATTGTCAATGTTAACAAGTTCCTTAAATTAGCAGGAATCCAACCACATGTGACATTGCACCATGTTGATTTGCCACAGGCATTGGAGGACAAATATGGAGGATGGTTAAGTAGAAAGATCGTGTATGAAGATCACGGATTTTTGCAGCCTTTTTCTTTTGCTATCAATTGGATTTATTCCTGAAGTAATGACCAACTTATATCAATACTAATGCAGGAAAGATTTTACAGCATTTGCGGATGTATGCTTCAGATTGTTCGGGGATAGAGTTAAGCATTGGACAACTTTCAATGAGGCCAATATTTTTGTGATATCAGGTTATGACAACGGTTTCCTGCCACCCAGGCGATGTTCATCTCCATTTGGATTTAACTGCACTAGAGGCAACTCTTCCATTGAACCATACACTGCAGCTCACAATATATTGTTATCACATGCATCAGCTACGCGTCTCTACAAGAATAAGTACCAGGTATATTATTGCTTCCATTTGCATGATACAGTAGTTACGTTTTCTAGTACAATGAAGGCCCTTGGATCAACCCAATTCAGAAAAGTACTATATGTGGTACTATGGCTGTTGCTTTTAAAGCCCATGTTTCAGTTTGAACATTGTCTGTGTGTTTCCATTTCATATCATACATTCCTGAGCAATGAATAGCAATGGGGTTTTCGCATATGCATTCTTAAAACATTTTACTTTTTCTTGCAGAACATACAAAAGGGACAAATAGGTCTAAACCTCTTGGCTATCTGGTTTGTCCCTTTCACAAACTCTAGTCGGGATATTGTCGCAACTCAAAGAGCCTATGATTTTTATTTTGGTTGGTAAGCAATAAGCAGCAGCACAAGCGAGCGCTGTCCCTTCATGCTGTTTATACAGAACTTACCTATACACCAGAATGAGTAGGCCTCTTCATGAGTTCCATGAACTTCCATCTACTCAAGGAGATGTAGAAATCTACTTATGCAGCCATGACTTTCTTTGTTTTAATCTTTCTTAAAGTGCACACTGAATTAAGGAGAGGATTTCGCTTGTCATTCTGCTGCAGGTTTGCAAGTCCCCTGGTTAAAGGGGACTATCCTGAGAGTATGAAGAAAAATGCTGGATCCAGAATGCCTTCCTTCACTGAACTTGAATCTGAAATGGTAAAGGGTTCATTCGACTTCATAGGGCTCAATTTTTACTTTTCAGCCCGAGTGAGGGACAATCCTCAGATATTGAACACAGAACCTCGGGACCTGAATGCCGACATCGGTGCAGAGATCATATGTACGGAACAGATTGTGCTATGCTCTGCGACACGTCTTCAACCAAAAATCTAATCGAACTAACTTAAACTATTTCCTATTTGTCTATGGCAGATGGGCATGGAAACAACTCTAACAATTCGTTTTATGAGGTAGAAGTTCGTAATATAAATCAATTGTACCTACTACTTCATTTAGTACATCGTATCATTTCATGATTCTTCTTTTAAGGTTCCTATAATTCCTTGGGGTCTACAAGGTGTGCTGGAGTACATCAAGAATGCTTATGGGAACCCCCCGATTTTTATCCATGAAAGCGGTACACGACTTTGTCTCCCTCTTAAGAGCCAGAATTCTACTCTCGATGGTTTGCTCATATTTTGGAGCACAGGAGCATTTGTCTACTTTATCGCGTGAAGAGAACCAAAATCTGTATCAATTATAACTTTTTTTGGGGCACTACAGTCAGAAATATAATTAGAAGCAGCATTTAAGAAACAATTAGATAAATTCATAGGATGAAACAGAGCAAAATTGTGTCTCCAGGCAGAACATGACACTAGTGACATGGTTGAAGTTGTTCCTCAGTTCAACTAATCGTCACGAATTACCCAGTACTTTTTACAGAAACTCTTCACCTGTTACATTTTTCTCAGGCCAACCATTGCCAAGGAATGCAACACTTGAAGACTGGCCAAGAGTGAAGCTTTTGCAAGAATATATTGGTGCATTGCTTGAAAGTGTGAGGTACGCCACCACCCCCGACCATCAAATATCCCAAACTTTGCGTAGAACAGCTCAAGCAATGGAGTCCTATATGTTCTTGCTTTTTAACGAATCACCTTTTGTTTATTGGCAGGAATGGATCAAACACAAGAGGTTACTTCACATGGTCGCTCTTGGATCTGTTTGAGCTATTGGACGGATACAACTCCTGCTATGGTCTAGTCTATGTGGATCTGGATGACCCTGAATTGAAAAGATACCCAAAGCTCTCTGCACATTGGTATTCCCACTTCCTGAAAGGAGGAAGAGTCAGTTCAGATGGCTTTATTGAGCTTATGAAAAATTTTTCAACTCATTCCTCATAGTCATTTCCTGTAGTTCTTAATGTAACAAGCCAGAAGTGAACTGACTATATAGAGATTTGCATTCAGGACATAGTGCTTCGATATCATATTGAAGTTAGTATCTCTTAATCGTCACATATACAATTGAAGCCAATACATAGTCTCTGTAGGTAATCTTTTGGCCGACCTCTATGGAAATAGTGGAGATAAAAAGAACAAAGCAATGCATAATCAATGCTCACCATGGGTGGAGTCCTGTCGGGGATATCATTCAGTCCATCCTTTGACCATTGAAATACCTATTATCGCTATAGTCATCTCAATGACCCGGATGTATATGGTATATGTTTTTTATTTTTATTTTTTTTGAGAAAATGCATAAAACCTATAACTTAGTGCAATTTACCCCTCTAAACTTTTAAAATATAGTTTTTAGGTGGTTTTTAAAATATAGTTTTTAGGTGGTTTTTAGTTTTTAAACTTTTATAAATTAACAAATAATCCCTATAATTTTTTCAACTCAAAAAATTTTGATTTTTGTATGTAAACACTCCCTAAACAACTCATAATTTAGTGAATTGTTTACACATTAAAATCTATCAAAGTTTAAAAAGTTATTCTTAACTTAGGAGATTATTTATCATTTTATAAAAATTTAAAGATAAAATATCACGCGTTATAAATTTAGAAAGGTAAACCACGCTTAAATCAAATATTAGAAAGGTTTTATGTAATTTCCCTTATTTTTTTAATTAGTACAAACTAAAAACAAATAATAAGTATTTTAATTGTGATATATGCATGTTGTTATGTTTATCCTCTATTCGAGCTTGGGAACAAACATATATTATTCGTATATATTACATATTATAACGCTGATTTCCAATTTGCATCACTTAATTCATCGTCTCTAATCATAAATCGAAACCAAAACATACGTTTCTCCAATGGGATTATCCTTGTGATAAAATCTATCGAGATAGATAAATAAAATATCAATCAATACCAGATTCCAACATGATCCGAGGAATATGAGTTTCGTGAAAAACAAGGGCGATTTGTTCGGCTAAGGAACATGGGTTTTATGGTAATGAAAGAGACTGATTATCTCAAAGACTTCTTCAACAAGAAACGGTAACTTCAGCAATCGGAGTCAAGATCAAGAAGGTTACATAATTAAGTGGACTTGACATCGTTTATGACTTATGACAAAGGATTGAAAAAGAAAGATAACACTTTAATTACTAAAATCCATCAATTGGTTAGTTTTATGGAAGTTAACCACAGTTTCATGAAAAACTGTTCATAACATTTTGTATTGAGTAAATTAAAAAGAAATGACTTGTGTTTTAAGTTATTTATAAATATATTATCTGTGTTTTATTTTTTAACAAAAAGGTGACCTATATTATTTAATCTTTTGTTAATTATAGATTTAAATACATGTCGACATCTTATTATTCTTTAAAAAATGATTAAATGAAATAATATTACAAAACAATTTTATTCACATGATTTAAAGAAAAATATAAAGAAAATTACAAAAAAAAAAAAAAAGAAAGGAAAGCAAAGGAAGATAGATGACCATCAAAGTAGATGACTTCTTTTCATTCCTCAAGATAGACTAGCAACGATGAATACATGAGGAAGTATTGGGCCAATATTTTTAAGGAAAAAAAACATGATCATGATGGTAAACTCTAACACCAAAACGTTTGAAAACAATGAACTTAAATAAAAGAAAGAAAAACTTAATAACGGTTTTATCGTTCCTTAGTTCTTGCCGGTAGTTGACTAAGGTCTACACGTATTAGGCCTGCAAAATAATGCACAGTAAAGGGATATCGAGGGGTTATCCGACGTAGTCACTCCAATACTTAAGTCAGCGATAAGCTTTTTGTATATTGAATGCTGAGTGCGTAGGCTTAGAATGCAGAGTTTTGTAAAAAGAGTTATCGTTTGGTAGATATAGCCGGCCATTAGAGATTAGTTGGTGGAAGAGATCTTTTTCCGCAAGTGTGGGAGAGTAGAGCTATCGTGTCTAATGTGTCCCTAACATTTAGAACATGACTATTTTATTCTTATTTTATAGTTTATAACCATTACAATTCTTCATGGGCTTAGGCTACTAAAGGTTAGGCTCGAAGCCTACAGAGGTAAGCCTAGCGAGGTGAGGTTGGGTAGATCTAGTCGGGCCTGAGAAGTCTCTACCCAAAGTGCCCTGTTAACACTTCTTCACCACGCCCCCTTCCCCCGGGATCTCATTGCTGAGGAAGAGAATGAATGTATGGGTCGCTCAGACGCGAGCAATCCGACTCCAAAAAGTTCGATTCGATACCATGATGCCGACATGATGAGGTTACAAATCTAAAGTGATAGATGATCTAAGTTGAAAAGGCCCAAAGTGGTGAGTCGTCCTGGGCAGTGGTCTGCCGGTTTGAAAGTGTCCGAGGCTAGGTGAGCGGGAGTGTTAAGGTGCTCCAATGCTACAGATCGATTTACTTGAACAGGGCCTAATAGGGATCAAGTGGACATAGTGTAAGACCCATAATTAGTTACTAAGAGTTTGGCTTGTAGAATTTAAGGTGATCGACTAAAGGATTTGATCGAACCAAAATTATAAAGTAAAGTTAGAAATATTAATAAAAATGATCCTGTAAATTCAAATTTAAAAAAATAAGTAATAAAATAAAAGAATATAAAATTTTCAAAATTTAAGTATATTACTCGTTATTTATCGAAAATGCGAAAAATGCATTCCGATAATTAACGAATCATTAAAGATAAATTATATGCACACTAAAAATCATAAAATAACCTAAATAATATTTAGGAATATTTATTTGTACTATATATGAATTTACATGTAGGTAGAAATACGCGTAATTATTTAAAATACGCGAAATGTACTAAAATAATACTAAATAATTAAAGGAAATTCATGATTAATTAAGGAAAAATCAAGAAAAATCATAAAAAAAATGAGGAAAAATCCAGAATTGAGGCATAGCAATCTAGAATTGAAGAAATAAAAGCAACCAATTAAATTACAACAAATAGAAAGTAAGAAAAAGAAGAGATAAGACAATTGTCAAATCAATTTAATACACAATAATTCCCTAAGACCTCTATAAACACCCAAAAATTTTTAGAAGCTCATTTTAGATGTCTGAAATTTTAGAAAATTAGAAAAAGATGAAATTGAGAAGAAATTAGGGTTTTACAAAAAATTACAAAATAACTATACAATTGGGGCTTTTAAGGAGAACCTAGACCCGATGAATACTTGAGAGTAGATAGGCACCACCACCACATAGTGGTGGTAGCGCCCAGACCGGTCGATAAGGCCACAACAGTCAGAGCCACACACACAAGTGAGTTTGATTTCCAATCTGATTTTGTTTAATTTTGTAAAAATATTAAATATTCTTAGAAAATTATGAAACTTGTTATTCTGAAATATTTTTATATGTAGTTTTTAGGAAAAATATTATTTTGATGAAAATATATCCCGTGATATATGGTCCTTAAAAAATTGAACAAAACTGAACATTTTTAAAATTAAAAATAAATAGGCTTAGGAGTGTAATTTCTAACTCAAAATTTTTATATAGACTACTTAAATGATATATAATAGTGACACAAAGCCCTTTTTCAAAAATGAATTTTTGAAATTTTTAGATAATTTTTAGGACTTAAAATGATGTATAAAATGGGTATTTTTTGTTAATTAAGTAATTAAATGGTTAATTACTGATTTAGTAAATCATTATATGTTTTAAGATATTCAAGTCTAATGAAGTATGATATTTATATCCTTTAGGGTGTTAGATATAATTATTGAGGTAATTATATAGTAAATAAGTAATAGGGAAAAATAGTAAATTTTAAGTTAATTTCGTAAATTAGAGTAATTAGGTATAAAATTTGATTTTGGATGAATTTAGATATTTTGAAATATTAATTGATGTTGGCAGATGGTAATTAGAGTGATAGAAATATTATATGTGTATTATGTACATAATAAGTGATAATACATAATATATAATTATTGGGAATATAATAAATAGAAAATATTAGGATAAAAATTAATATTATATAAACAATAGGAATATATAATAAATCTGATAGAAAACTTAAATTTAGGTAATTATATGAAAAATATAAAAATTTCTCACATCGAGAGTAAATTTAGTACACTAATAAGGATTTAAGTATATTAAGTAGAATAAAATACTGACTAAGGATAATTATGATATTTAGTATACCCGAAAATAATGTGATTAATTTTACATTATGGATTGAAACGAGTTTCTAAGATTTGTGTATAAAACTGTATTTAGAAACCGAACTAGAACTTAATTTAAAAATTGATGCGGATACTGAACCAGAACCTAACCCCAAACCAAGAATAATTGTAAAAGATTTAAGAACCTAGATAATTAAACATATTAAATCCTAAACCAAGGATAATAATAAGTGTTATAAGATAAAACAAACTTATAACAATTATATGAAAACTAAGACAACGTTGGTATTATAGAGATCATTGGCGATGGATTGAACGAGTCCCATTTCGAGTGAGCAAGCGAAGAGTCGAGGTAAGTTGGGATTAATACAGTATTGTATTTTGGAGGCTTGAAATTGTACTTGATTGTGCTTGTTCTGAGCTGATAATATGATTTTGATTTGCTGCTTGGCTTATATTGTATAATATATATGAAATGATTGATTATCTTAAACTGAACCTAATCAAATATACGACCTGCAATATAAATCGGACCTGCATAGTAACCCATTAAGAAAAACCTAAGATTCTCTGGCTAAATACCGACCCTTTCGAAAAGGATAGAGTTAGATAGCATAATGGATCCCTTCTTCATCCTTAGTCGAACTAAGTGACAAGTGAGGAGATTGCAGCACAAGTGAAGTCAATGGTTCGAAAGTAGTCGCGGGAGGAGCAGTGTCTCCATTACACAAGCCTGGGTTTGGTCGTTAGCTGTTGCATTAACAACAACTCTTCAACCTGGATTAGAGCGGGCACAATTTCTCTAATCTTACGATAGGTTAGACAACCTCGTGCGATGGAATTTGCTTAAACATGTATTACACTTAATAAGTTGGTTAATAACCTTGTTTACGTTTATAGTATAGTTTTAAGTCCTCCGTCCTGACTTACTAAGCTATGGTTGCTTGCATTCCTATAGATGTTGTTGCAGGTGCTGGCTAAGAAGCGGTTGACAACTACCCTGAAACTAGCGACTGCTAAATCCTTGGGAGTGAGAAAAAACATATGAAAAACAGACATATATTTTTAAGTTCTAAGCTCTTATCTTAGAATTTTTCATTTCTAAATAATGTATTAACTAGGAAATAGATTACGGTGAAATGTTGTAAACGTTAATTGTAATAACTAAATTCTAATGTGTGTATATATATATATATATATTCTTACTTTCTTAGGTAAATGACTTATTTAAATTACGAACTGTTTACTTCAAAGTGGGTTAGTCGTGGATGCCTTGTGTAGATCAGGTTTAGGATAGCGGTTATAAGACCAACTTCAATCTTAGAATGGTTTGCACAGTGAGACTGTTATAACTCTGCCGCTTCGGGAGGTGATACATAGATGCGTCATGTCTTCGTAATGTTGACTAGGTGCAAATTAGATGGGCCTTAAAGAAGCTTCCGGTTAAAGGGACTTTCAAAATGCAACTTTTGCTCGCTTGTATTCCATGCATTAAATGCGACGTGACAGGTGTTGCATTGCAGCAGACTAGCATGCAGCTACATGCTTTTTGCCCTTTTAAAGGTAGTCGTCCGATTGAAATGCTTTCCACATGTCTACTGGGCAACATTCCAAGGGATTCGTATTTATACATATCTCCATAACCACCTATACGACTTTCCAAGCAGTTTTCCTATAAATAAGAGGATTATGAAGAGAGAACACTTTTCTACAATCTTTTCGCTCAATTGTCATAATATTTGCGTTCGCGTTCGAACTTTCAAACCTTCTTTAGAAGCTTCAATTTTCCTTTTCAACAATCACAATCATGTCTACCAACAGGGATGAGACTAACTCTTCTTCACTGGAACTTACCTCCAATTCAGATTCTATAAGGAGTAATCCTCCTCGAGTGCAGGAGAGAGAAGTGTTATCATTAGCACAACTCAACTAACCTACAAAGATGGCCGTGGAAGTGTTGGACAAGGCCAGAATCATTAATGCCATCCCCAGAGATGTGTATGCGGATATTCTCTTGCCCCCCGCCAAGGATTTATTCAATGCTCCTGATAGGGGTAAGGGGCCTGACAGTCGTATCAGCAAAAGTAAGGATTCTGCCCCTAATTGGGTCATTAGCAACTTCCTCTTAGGGGCGATACCTGGATGGCATATTAAGTTGCCACACAAGGATAAATGGGTAGCCTTGCTATTAGGGAGGTGCTTTGTGGTTTTCGGGAGGTGCTTTGTGGAGTGCTTGGAGTTTGGGCAACGACTTCCCCCAAGTCATTTTGAAAGGGAATGTTTTTACAACCATCGTTGCAGCCAGTCGTAAATTCCTTCGAATGGGTAAAGGGTGTTAAAGGCATTCCAGGCGCTTTACAGATACTTGGTGATAAGGGCTACTCCCGAGCTCTTCTGCGACTTTTACATGTGGAAGAGTGTTAGGGGATAGCTGTTACGCCTCGAAGCGGTAGAGTCGTAACAGCCTCGCCGTACAAACCATTCTAAGATAGAAGTCGGCTTTACAACTGTTATTCTAAACCTGATCTACACAAGGTGTCCATGACTAACCCGCTTTGAAGTAAATAATTTGTAATTTAGATAAGTCATTTACCTAAGAAAGTAAGAAAATATATATATACACTAGACTTTAGTTATTACAATTAACGTTTACAACGTGCTACTGTAATTTATTTCCTAGTTAATACATTATTCAGAAATAAAAAATTCTAAGATAAGAGCTTAGACCTTAAAAATATATGTCTATTCTTCATATGTTTTTCCTCACTCCCTAGGATCTAGCACTTACTAGCTTCAAGATAGTTGTAAATCGCTTCTTAGCAACGTCTATAGGGATGTGAGCAACCACAGCTCAGTAAGTCAAAACGGAGGACTTAAAACTATACCACAAACACAAATAAGGTTATCAATCAACTTATTAGGTACAATGCATGTTGAAGCAAATTCCATCGCATAATATTATCCAGCTTGTCATAAGATTAGAGAAATTGCGCCCGCTCTAATTTAGGTTGAGAAGTTGCTGTTAATACAACAACTCACAACTAAACCCAAGCTTGTGCAATGGAGATACCTCTTCTCCCGCAATTACCTTCGAACCATTGACTTCACCCTTGCTGCGACCTCCTCACCTGTCACTTAGTTCGACTAAGGATGAAGAAGGGACCCATTATACTATTCAATGTTATCCCTTTCGAAGGGGTCGGTATTTGGCCGAAGAATCCTAAGTTTCCCATAATAGCTTGCTATGCAGGTTCGATTTATGATTATAGGTCGTATATTTGACTAGGTTCAGTTTAGGATGATTAATCATTTCATACAATACAGGCCAAAACAACAAATAGAATCATAGCATCACTTATAATCAAGCACATGCAAACAACCAATTATCTAACAAGCATAACCAAGTATTATCTTAAGCCTCCAAAACATAGCAACGTATTAATTCCAACTTACCTAGACTTTTCGCTCACTCACTTGAGGTCCAACTCGCTCAGGTTATTACCGATCATCTCTACATAATACAAACGTAGTTTCAGTTTTCCATATAACTATTATAGGTTGGTTTTATCCTATAACACTTATTATTATCATTTGTTTAGGGTTTAATATACCTAATTATTTAGGTTTTAAGTTTTTTACAATTCTTCTTAAATCATGTTAAGTTTTGTTTCAGTTTTCGCATCGATTTCTGAATTAAGTTTTTAACTTAGTTTTTCGTTAGAGATTTATATGTATACCTTAAGAAATCATTACAACCCATAATGTGAAATTAATCACATTATCTTCGAATATCCTAAATATCGTTTTTAGTTTCTCACTAGTGTTCTAGTTTATGCAGTATATCCGAATCCTAATTTAATTACCGAATTTACCCTTATTATGAGAAAATCTTACATTTTTCATATAATTACCCTAATTTAAGTTTCCTATAAGATTTATTATATATTCCTATTATTATAATAATATCAATTCTAACCAATATTTTCCTAATTATTAATTTCTCATACTTACATATTACACATTATCACCTAATGTATACATAATGTACACGTCTAATATTTCCATCACTTCAAATATCATCTTCAACATCGAATAACATTTCAAATATCTAAATTCATCCCAAATCAAATTTTGAACCTAATTACCCTAAATTACCAAATTAACCTAAAATTTATCATTTTTACCTATTACATATTTACTACATAATATTCTAATAATTACATCTAACACTTGAAATGCTACAAATAGCATACTCCATCAAATTTCAATATCCTAAAACATATAATTGTGTATCAAATCAATAATTACTCATTTAATTACTTAATTAACCTTAAATTACCCATTTTATGCATCATTTTAAGGCTTAAAAATTATCTAAATTTTTCAAAAATTAATTTTTTAAAAAAAGATTTCGTGACACTGTTCTATATCACATAAATAGTCTATACAAAAATTTTAAACTCAAAACTACACTCCTAAAGTCATTTAGTTCTAATCCGAACAAAGCTCGAGTTTGCATGATTTCTTAAGGACAGTATATCAAGGGATATATTTTCATCAAAATAATATTTTTCCTAAAAAGTAAATACAAAAATATTCCAGAATAACATGTTTCATAATTTACCAATGGGTAGAAATCAGGACTTACTAGAACCGGTGGCTTCGACCACCATCAATGGCCATGAATGTGTTGACCCATCTGGGTGCTGCTACCACCATGTAGTGGTGGTGGCCGTCCACTCCTAACTACTCGGCTGGTCTGGGTTCTCCTTAGAAACCTCAACTATATAGTTTTTTTGTAATTTTTTGTAAAACCCTAATTTCCTCTCAATTTTGCCTCTCTCTAATTTTCTAAAATTCCAGACATCCAAAATGAGCTTTTGAAAAATTTGGGGTATTTATAAAGGTTTTCGAGAATTATTGTGCATTAAATTGATTTGACAATTGTTTTATCTTTTCTTTTGTTACTTTCTATTTGTTGTAATTTGATTGGTTACTTTTATTTTTTCAATTCCAAATTGTCACGCCTCAATGCTGGATTTTTCCTCGTTTTTCCTATTTTTTTTATTTTTCCTTAATTAATTATGAATTTTATTTAATTATTTGGCATTATTTTAGCATATTTCTCGTATTTTAAGTAATTACGCGTATTTCTATCTACATGTAAATTCATATATAGTACAATAAATATTCTTAAATATTATTTAGGTTATTTTATGATTTATAGTGTGTATATAATTTATCTTTAGTGATTCGTTAATTATCGGAATGCATCTTACGCATTTTCGATAAATATGCATTCCGATAAATAACGAGTAATATACTTAAAATTTAAAAGTTTTATATTCTTTTATTTTATTATTTATTTTCTTAAATTCGAACTTATGGGATCGCTTTTACTAATATTTCTAACTTTATTTTATAATTTAGGCTCAATCGGATTTTTTAGCCGATTAAAACCCCGAGTAGCTGGTTATAGGGTTTACAATGGCTTTACCTCCAGCCATACCCGGGAAAGAAACTGTTCTGTAGCCTTATCGACTCGATCAAAGGTTGGCAGGACAAATACGTAGTAGTAGAGTTGCCCGAAAAGGATGCCTTCTAAACCTAGTGGATCGGAATGGTTCACACTAGAGGTAAGAAGAGGCTGGGTCCGAGCAATGCCAAAGCTATTGAGGAGATCTTGGCCTTTATAGAGTTGAGAGGTGGCCAAGAGATCAACGCTGCAAAGACAGTAGAAAGGTATTTCTAGCACCCGATCTCCAAGCTCTTCCTCAGCATGAAGAAAGCTGTGGTGGAGAAGTAGGTTGAAGGTATTGGTTCATTCCTATGTGCTTATTTGTTGTGCTAGTGTCTAAGTGCTTTGTTTGATGCCTGTAGGATGGGTAGACTTCCTTAGTCATGCTGGTTACGGCGGTGTTTTATAAATGGTAGTGGTGGTTTCCTTTGATTTGTCCTTGTTTTTTTTTTTTTTTTCTAACCTTTAGATTAGTCTTCCTATAAGCAAGCGCTTGTCTTCAAAGGTGTCTTGTCCGTCTGTAAACAATTTGATGAGCCAACGTTAAGTGCGATCGAAGGCAGGTCAGTTAACAGGGAAGGTGACAAGGTCGAAGCCGAGGCCCGAGGAGACTAGTAAGCCGCGGCTGAGGTCTATACTTAAAAGGATTCCACTCATCATCCGGGACGAGCTGACAGTCGTAACGCCTTTGAGCATAGCTCTACCTATTCCTACTATCCCCTTGTTTGAACCTATCTTCGTAAGCAACAAAGGTGTCGACGTAGAAGGGTTTGACATGCAAATGTTTTCCCCTTCAAGGGCAGCTGAGGAAGGAATTAAGGAAATAACTTCCCTTCCTGCTACCATAGGTGACAAGCGTAAGGCTCCCAGGGTACCTGAGGAGCCAAGTCCAGGGATGAAGAGGTAGAAGCCCCTAGTAAGGAACCTTTTAGCTAAGGGGAAGTGGAATGAATAGCCCCTGGCTCATCCCTTCCAGAGAGTAGATGACGTTGGGGATGAGTTTTTGGACATCCTCAACAACTTCCAAAAGATGGGGGTGAGGCCAAACTCATTCATAGAAGCGCCGTACACTTCCTTGGACAAGGTGCTGAATAGGGAGGCCCCCGAGATAGAGAAGAAGAAGGCTTAAGGAAAGATCTTGCGGCCAAATGAGAGGTTTGTGCTAACGACCTAACGCTAGGCCATCGGACCCTTAGTTATCGAGCTTCAATGGGGTCTTACACCCCTAGTGACTGGGCTGTGCTAGAGAGGATCTCCTAAGAGGGTACGAGCGACCCCATATAAACTGCAAGCCACTTAAGTACCCTAATGCAACAGGTAAGTCTTCCATGCTGTTATGGTGTTATATTTTAGCATCTGGTACTAACTTGTGCGTTCTATTTTCATCTTGCAGTACCACGACCAAGTACTTCTCAAGCTGAGCAAGTCCCATGCTACCTAGAAAGAGGTAACTAAAATGTGAGAAGAGTTGCATCGGCAAAAGAAGTGCCTGCTAGAGGTGGAGACTTTTAGTAGGAGGTACTTAAGAAAATTTGCTCAAGCTAACAAGTGCCTTCGCCTCTTTGTTGTATAGGTTGTCACGCCCCGAACGAGAAAAGTCATAACAGTCCCGCCGTGTAAACTAATCTAAGATAGAAGCTGACCTCACAGCTGCTATCATAGACGCAGTTTACACAAGGCGCATAACTCAACCAGCTTGAAACGTCTGTTCTGACACCTGTTATTAACAAAACATGTGGTAGAGCTTTTACAAGTTACTTATTCTATACAACCTACTGTTTAGTATCATAATAGTATTTAAACAAACATTTCACGTCCAAAGGTAAAGTTTACAATCAGAGTTTGTTAAAAACGACGGGTTTTACGGTCTATATACAATAAATTAGAAAAACTAGTGGGCTCCCAAGGAATTCCCATTTAGTTTTCCTCAAAACTTAAAGACAAAGCCAAAAGTTCAGGTTCAGTTAAATTCCTCGATCCTCACTTTCCCACACAGTAGCACACTAACCTGGGAACAGTGGTACTTGAACATCTTGCCTTCACTCAACACCTGCAAAAAAGTCTGTAGGGATGTGAGCACAACTAGCTCAGTAAGTGGAACGGAGTCAGAAGAGTACTATACAATCACAAATAAAGTTAATAATTATGATGAAATGCAATGCAATCACTCAAATGAAACATCGCACAGTGTTAACCGGTCCACTGTGAGGTTAGAGAAATTTCATCCGCTCCAACCCGGATTGAGGAGTTTCATCGCGACTCAAGTTAGACCAAACCCAGGCTTGTGCAATGGAGAACACCCTCCTCCCATGACCACCTTCGAACCACGGCCCCTAACCTTGCCGCGACCCCTTCACCTGTCACTTAGTTCGACTAAGGATGGGAAAAGGACCATTTCAGCTATCCTCATCAAAGGGAGTCGGTATTTGGCCTAACACTCTTAATCGTTTTCCCCTAACGGGTGATTATGCATGTCCAATTACATTTTAGTCGAATAACCGTTAGTGTTAATCAAAGGTAACCAACAAGTTCACACAATATGAAATCCATGCAAATATGCAGAACAGCACACCAAGGAGTTGAACTCCTGTCACAACTGAGTATCATTCACACACATAGCATGCGCATAATCATCTAACTACAAACACAACCAGAAGTACTCTTGGGTCTCCGGATACTTTAAATAGCACCCAAACAGCGGTGAAGCCACAACCCCAACTTACATGTGTAGACGTTTACTATTGTTGACTTGAATTATCAACCGTCTTTATATTGGAAGGTCCTAATTACACAAAAGGCTCAAATTCAGTTTTCGTAATAATTACGAAAACATTAGGGTTTTATCTAAAATGGTTTTATATATATATATATATATATATTATTTCCTTAATATATCGTTATGTTATCACTATATATTGAATTAAATTATTAATTATTGATACTGTACATCATATATACTATTACGTATTATATATCGTTTCGATCGTATCGAAACGTACTTTTTATTTATTAATTCACGTTTTAATTCCGATAAGGTTATGGAAATATGTATACTCTGGAATATGATATAGTCTTGAGCGAATTTACTTAAGGTTGTTTGATTTCAACAAAATTAGTGTCATTAGGTTCGTATAAACCCAACGACACGTTTTACGAATCCTGTTTCTAGAGATGGCTTTTAACGGGTAGTTTGAGTTTTTAAAACAATTATACATAATTATATAAAAATGAACGTATTATACGTAATTTACATTATTGAATTATATTTGATCTAATTTGTCCTTATATTGTAGTAATATGAGTATTATTCAATTCTAATACACCTAAAGTGTATCTTAATCAGAAAACATTAATAAATAAAATAAAAATCTCCATTAATCCAATCTTATCAGCAATCCTTTATATAGTTTTTATTTAATTATTTAATACATTTTAGCCTATTAATATTATAAATACACCCTGACTTGTAATTTAAGTTATTTTATTTAATAAATTCGTAATAAATAGTTCGGGTTACCAAACAATTCCCCGAAAATTTCTATAGGATTCTAAAAATATAGGAAATTCAGTTATCACCTGGTTTTAAGTTTCCGACCTATTGTCTATATTTTCATATTAACAATTTTACCCCTAAATTATGATAAATTATTCAATTATAATTCTTTTAGCACCAAATTAATTTCAATCCGACTCAATACTGTTACTATTTATTATAGATCAGTACATGTCCATTTCATCAATTAATTTCATAATTTCCTATTAAATTCATAATTTCAGCCTATTTTCGAGCTAATTTCAGGCCTAAAAATGCAATAAATATTAAAATTATTCAAATAAAAATTTGGGCTATGTAGCAATTACCTATATATCATACACATTCTACACAAAAATTTTCAGCTAGAAACAACATCATATAGTACATTTATTTCACAAATATAAATTCGGGTGAATTATAGATTTCTTAATAAAGTATATTAAATATTACGAATTTTTCAAAAATAAAAATATCACATGAAAGCATGTCTAAAATAACCTAAGTTTAATTTTTTTCATAATTTTCTGGGCTGATTTACTATTTTTTAGAAATTATTGAAAAACATGACAGAAATTTGACCTTGGTGTTCTTGGGTGCTCCGGTGGCCGGCGGCGGCTGAGCGGTTGTCGGACGGCCTGCGCGGTGGGTGGACCATGTGGGGTTGGCTAGGTTTCACAGCAGAACTACTCTAGGTTAGGGTTGCACACTTTCACTAATTTTTTCTGTTTTTTCCAAATTTGTTTTTTTTTTTTTCCACGATTTTTTTCCAAATTTTCTTTCTGTTGTTTTTGGTTCCAAACTGCTAAATGTTGTCATTCTGCTGTTAGGATAGTTTTTATACAGTTCTTTCATCGCCTATGGATTTTTCTTTATTTTTTTTCTTTTGTTTTTTTTACTTTATTAAGCATGTGGTGTCCTAAAGTTGTAAATTCCACTTTTTGAATCAGTAATCCCCTTTTCCATTCTCCTGCCACGCATCATATCCAGCAATCTCTAATGTTATTTGATTAATTTTTCTTTTTCTTTTATTAAATAATTACTTAAATATAGATATTATATGTTAGAATTAGTTATTTAATTAATATACAAGTTTATACCCTATGTAAATAACATGTAAAATATATAACTTTACTCATATAATCAAGTTTTTAGCATATCTTTTATTTTTAGGATACGTTCTAAAGTTAATTTTATGAATTCAACACAATAAATATATAATTACACAATTTTGGATTAATTTACGAGTATAATTATTATTTATACCGGGTATACTAAAAAAATTACATGTATTTTTATATAGTAAATTATACTGCATTATCTCATTTTATAGCTCAATTAACTTATCTCTAAGTTCTCGTTGCAATCTAAGTTCAATTTTAGGAGTTCCGAACATTTTAGTGCTTTATTAAATATTCCAATTTCTAAGGGCAAAAATTGGGATTTCAGGTCATTATTACTAAAATCTAACTTCACTATAATATCTCAACTAACTTTTTCATTCTAGTCGCAAAGTTTGGGCTCAATTGGATAAATTACCTTAAAAGCCCTAAATCTAAGCTCGATTGTCCTAAACTCAATTTTGGGAGCTTACATAAGTAGCAGAGCTTCAAGCATGGCTTAAGCATGCAGAGCAGGAAAGGGGCAAAGTAAAGAGGGATGCTTGAAGAGTCATGGAACTGAAGGCTCGGCTCAAGAACGAACAGAAGACAAAAGCTCGTCTCTCGTAACGACTAAAGGAGGGGCATAACTAGGGCTCGAGTCAAAAAAGAGAATGCCGAGCTAAAGGCTTCCATAGCCAGGTTGAAAGTCGAGCTGGTGATGAAGGCATCTGAATGTAAGGGTATTAGGGCTACATCACTCAAGCTGGTCGACTCGAAGGCTACTCTAGAGCAACAAGTTGGGGAACAGCAGGGTTGGGTTTTAGAGATGGAAGAGATCATCTCCAAGATGGAGAGTAGGGAGGTCTTCAATGATGTTGTCGCGAGGAAGGCGGTTGCCGACTACAGGGCCATTAAGTAATGGTTAGAGGGGCTGGAAAACCTATCTACTAATTCTACTTGCTTCACTAGGAGAGAAATCCTCTCCCATTATCTAGATCTGGACCTAAGCTTTCTAGATTTTCTAGACTCCCCTACATTCATCGAGAAGAGGGAGGCCTTGGCTAAAGGGGAGGGCGCTACTACATCTAGCCCTGCTTTGGTAACTCGGTAGGAAGATGCCTCAGAAACCGTCTCTAGGGAAGATACACCCGCGGGGGGTCCTGCCACTCTTGATTCACATGTCCCGTGCTCCCTTATGGCTCAAGGCCTACCGACTGAAGTGCCTGCAGATCAACATTTAGAGCAGATTGATGCCTTGGATTTTTTAGAGTTACCTGAGCTAGCTAATCCTAAGCGGTAACAGGGTTCTATAATATTTTTTTTTTTTAGGGCTGGGATACCAACCTTTGTTCTATAAATAAAAGTGTAGAATAAATAAACAAAGTTTTTCATGTCTTTCACTATTTTCTCTATAAGCTTTGTAGACCCTTGGTCAAGATTTTGTTGGGGAAGTTCCTTTGTGTAAGGGGGGTTTTCCCTTGCTGAAATTATCCTAAGGGGGTCAAGTCAGTAGCGGTCGGTAGCGTTTTGACCTACTTGGTTCATAGGAGTTCCTCTACAGGGGGTGTTTCCCCTTATCGAGGTTACCCTAAGGGGGTTAAGTTGGTGGCGTTTCAACCTATGCGATTCTTAAGAGTTCCTCTATGCAAGGGGTGTTTCCCCTTGCTAAGGTTACCTTGAGGGGGTCAAGTCGATGGCGTTCCGACCTGCCGGCTCATAGGAGTTTCTTTGTGCAAGGGGTGTTTTCCCTTGCTGATGTTACGCTAAGGGGGTAAGGTCGGTGATGTTCCAACCAGCTCGAATAACTATTCGTATGCCTTTTTGAAAAGCTAGCAAGGAGATCGAAACAAAAGGAGAGAGAGAGAAGTAAGCAATCGATTGAGAGCTTTTTATTTTGACTTGAATTGAAAATAAAACAATACGTAATGAAATTTTAATCAAAGTAGAGGCATAGATTGTCGGCATTCTACGTGCGCGAGACATGCTTGCCATCTAATCTTTCCAGCCTATATGCTCCATTGCCCAGTTTCTCCCTGACCTAGCCTTCTCGTGAACCAATGGCCTCCAATTTTCAACACACTAGGTTACCAACCTTCAATTCCTTGTATCGAATCTTTTGATCATAATACCAGGTAACCTAATGTTGTTATGCAGTAACTCGAGTAGCAGCGAGGTCTTTGATTTCCTTGACTGTATCGATGCTTGCCTGCAGCAATGAGTCATTCAGGGCGACGTCGAAACTTCAAGTTCAAATATTGGGGAGTTTAAGTTCGATAGGGAGGACAACTTTTGACCCGAAAGCCAGATGGAAGAGGGTCTCACCTGTTAAAGTGCGGTGTGTGGTCCTGTACTGTAAGCCCCAAAGTTCAGCCAAGTAACCGTAGGATTGAACTTAGAACTCAAGGTTTAGGGCGATCGGTTAAAAAATCCGATCAAACCAAAATTATAAACTATTTAACAAGATATCAGTAAAAATGACCCTGTAAACTTAAATTTAAGAAAATAAGTAGTAAAATAGGAGACTATAAAATTTTCAAATTTTAAGCATAATAACTGCTAATTACCAAAAAGGCAAAAAG
>JAMXBB010000006.1:108855765-108910197 GCA_024138015.1 Lumnitzera littorea | reverse complement strand
TAAGATAGCGGTTGTAAGGCCAACTTCTATCTTAGAGTGGTTTACACGGCGGGGGCTGTTACGACTCTGCCGCTTCGGGGCGTGACATGTACCCCTACATGATATTGGGTAACTCATCAGCTCAGGCACCATGAGATTGGTCTACGCGCTTCTTAAGGCTATCTAAGATGACCCGATTGGTCGCCTCCACAGGTCCGTCCGATTAAGGGTGGGCAACCGAGGTGAAGTGCGCGGCAATGTGGTGCTTGGCACAAAACTCTTTGACCTTGGGGTTGTCAAATTATCGGCAGTTATCTGTGATCAGTGCATGGGGGACTCCAAACCGGGAGAGAATGTTGTTACTAACAAATGTCTCTATACTTCTCTCCGTGATTCTGGCTATGGCTTCGGCCCCCACCCACTTCGTGAAGTAGTCCACGGCGATAATTATGAACCATCATCCTCCTGATGCCTTCGGGAAGGCGCTGAGGATATCGATCCCCTATTGAGCAAATGGCCATGGGCTCGTTAGGGGTTGGAGCATAGTGCTAAGTGTATGACTGATTAGGGCGTGCTTCTAGCACTGCGGGTACTTCTGGGTTACGACCTTTACATCCTGCCTCATGGTAAGCCAATAATATCAGGGCTGTAGCGCCCGAAGGTACAAGGCTTAGGACTGGATATGATTGTTGCATACTCCGGCGTGTAGCTCTTCCATGATGCGCAATCCTTCCCTTTCTCGAAGACACCAGAGTAGGGGGATTCTCCTAAGGTATAGGATACTGTCAATTAGTATATAATTGGTAGCGTGGTACTGAAGCTTCTTCAACTCCCTCCTATCCTTTAACAACTTTCCCTCCTCTAAGTAACTCCGGATAAGATCCATCCAACTCGGCTTTGGTACCGCCGTGGTTAGTTCCAAAACTTCGGCTAGGCTTGGAGCTATGCTTTTTTCTAGTAGGTACTTTATGAAGATCTTGCTGTCCTTCATCTTGGGCTTCCGTATGCCAGTAGAGGCTAGCTTGGATAGCCAGTCGGCCACTGAATTTTCTATTCGAAGGATTTTCTTGATGTCTTAAGAGGGAAAGTCTACTAAGAGCCCTCTCGCCTTCTCCAAGTACCTAGCCATGGTGCTGTCTTTAGCCTCATATTCACCTCGGACCTGCTGTACAACGAACATAGAGTCTGAGAATATCTGCAGTTACTCGGCCTCGATCTCCTTGGCTAGCTTCAGGCTAATGATAAGCACCTTGTATTTAGATTCGTTGTTACTGGAATCGAACTCAAACTCAAAGGCGTAACAAATGCTAACCTTATGTAGATGATCCATCGACGTGGAGAGTCCATACCAATTTTTCATCGCCCAGCGGTCTTTCTTCCCCAGTATATTCTACTACAAAGTCAACTAGGACCTAAGCCTTGTAAGCCATTTGTGGCTGGTACTGTATTCCATACATGCTTAGTTCCACTGCATACTTCATCATCCGTTCAGACGCATCAAGTTTTTGCAGCATGGTGTGCAATGGTTGGTTCGTAAGTACAATCACTTGGTATGCTTGAAAGTAGGGCCTTAGTCGTTTGGCAGTAATGACAATGGCTAGCACAAATTTTTCTATCTTGGTGTACCTGACCTCAGGCCCATAAAGTATGTGGCTGATATAATATACTAGCTTATATTCTCTTTTGTCTGCTCTGACCAGTATGGAGGAGAGAGCCCTATCGCTTACAGTCAAGTACAAAAATAGATCCTCCCTTGGGACAGGCTTGGAGAGGACCGGTAGATGAGTGCGAAAGTCTTGCAGTTGCTGAAAGGCAGTGGTGCACTCTAAACTCCATTTAAAACCTTAAGATTTTTTAGGATTCTAAAGAACTCAGTGCATTTGTCAACGCTCTTCAAAATGAATCTGCTTAGGGCAGCCACCATGCTAGTGAGCTTTTGTACATCTCAGACTGAATTTGGGGGCTTCATTCCCCTAATGGCCATGATCTTCTCGAGATTAGGCTCAATACCTCTCTAGGTGACCAGAAATCTGAAGAACTTGTTAGAGCCGATACCGAAAATGCACTTCTAGGGTTTCAACTTCATGTCATGCGTATACATTTAGTCGAAGGCTTCCTGGAGATCCTTGACATGATCGATCAGCTTCTGGCTCTTGACAATCATGTCATCGACGTACACCTTCATATTGTGCCCGATGTAGGGCTTGAACAATTTCATCACCATTTGCTGGTATGTGACCCCAGTATTTTTCAGTTCGAATGGCATTACAATTTAGCAGTATGTGCCATAGTTGGTGACGAAGGAGGTATGGATCTCATCCTTCAAGTCCATTTTAATTTGATTATATCCCAAGAAAGCATCTATAAAGCTCAGGAGGACATGTCCTAACGTAGAATTGACAAGCCGAATGATTCTAAGGAGGGGGAAATAATCTTTGGGGAAGGCTTTATTGAGGTCGGTATAATCGACACACATGCACCACTTCCCATTCTTCTTTTTCACTAGTACCACATTTGCTAGCCACGTTGGGTACTTTTCCTCCCTTACGAAGCTAGCTTTGAGTAACTTCTATACTTCCTCCTCCATTGCGGCCTACCGTTCTAAGGCGAAATGCCTCTTTTTTTGTTTGACAGGCCGCGTGTGGTATCGATGTTGAGGCTGTAAGTTGCCAGGTCGGGGGAGATTCTGGGTATGTCAAACGCTGACTAGGCGAACCTATTCTAATTTGCTCGTAGGAGGGCAATGATTTCGTCCTTCACTTTAGCTGGGGTCTCAATCCCAACTTTCGTTGTTTGGTCGGGAGAGTCACTGATTTGGACATCTTTGGCTTTTTCTTCGGGCTTGCCCCTCTTACCCGGTCTCTCCTGCAAGCCCATCTTTAGGGTGAAGACACCATCACCTTTGGCTGCCTTGACATATAGCTCTTATGAGAGCTTCTGATCGTACTTGCATACTCCCATCCGAGTGAGCATCGAGAATTTAGCCTTCAAATGGAGGGAAGATGTGATCATCCCAAATGCGTTTAGGCTTAGTCTTCCTAAGAACGCATTATATGAGGAAAGATAATCGATCACAAAAAATTCCACAAGTCGTTGTGCCACGTGGTTGTCATCGCTAAGTTCCATGTCCAGCGTGATGATGCCCTTAGCTCGGATCGTAGTGCTATTGAAGCTGATCAGATTGTGGTGGTACGGCTTCATCTTTACTGGCAGCTTCTTCCTCATCCTGTCATATGTGTGGAGAAAGAGTATATCAGTGAAGCTGCTAGTGTCCACCATGATTTTCAAAACCTCAAATTTTAAGATCCTTGCCCCAATCACTAGGACATCCTAGTGGGGAATGTTAACCCCTTCAAAGTTGGCATCAGAGAAGGAGATGGAAGTGTCTAACTTCTGTCTCTTCTTCCTAACTGCCAGCACCTATGATTGGGCGTTAACCAAGCTACTAGTGCTCAGCTAGTTCCTAAGGTGCGGGCCTTCATAATTACATTTATGATGCCATTAGGGGCACGATCATTACGGCGGTCGTTATTCTGCTTCGTTTGGGCGTCCTTAGTCTATCGCCTCCGAGATGCTCTATCAGTGTCATCGTCGAACTCATCGTTCTGTTGATGTGCTACTTACTCATTAAAGAAGCTGCGTTGAATGGCATATTCGATGGCATTCTTCAATTGGAAGCACTTTTCAGTTGTATGGCTGTGATCATCATGGAACTGATAGTATTTGTCGGAGTTCCGGTGACTGGGGTTTCCTCGCATTTTTTGCGACCTTTGCAGCAAGTTTCGGTGCTTCACTTCAGAATAGACCTAGGCTATGGGTCTATTTAGAGGCGTGTATTGGCTGTAAATGAGAGGGAGGAGAGGGTCACGCTCTGCTCGACGTTTCTTCTTCCCAAAGCTTTCCCCCTTTTGGCCTGCTCAGCATCCTTCCGCTGAGGCGATCATTAATGGACAATTTCTCCTTGTCCTGCTTTTTGCCCAACCTTTCTCAGTCAGCATTGCGCTTGGCGCGAATGTTGTCTTCCTAGTCAATGTACTTCTAGGCTTTGTTCCAGAAGTTGGCTGGAGTCTTTGGCTTGCTCTTTGTAAGTGATCGAAAGAAATCTCCCAAGGATCTTATGCCAATGTAAGCCCCAAAGTTAAGCCAAGTAACCGTAGGATTGAACTTAGAACCCAAGGTTTAGGGCGATCGGTTAAAAGATCCGATCAAACCCAAATTATAAACTATTGAGAAGAATATTAGTAAAAATGACCTCGTAAACTTAAATTTAAGAAAATAAGTAATAAAATATGAGACTATAAAATTTTCAAATTTTAAGTATAATAATTGCTAATTACTGAAAAAGGCAAAAAAATGTAATCTAATAACTAATAAATTACTAGAGATAGATTATATGTATACTAAAAATAATAGAATGACTTAAATAATATTTAAGAATATTTATTTGTACTATATATGAATTTACATGTAAGTATAAATACGCGTAATTACTTAAAATACGCGAAATGTGCTAAAATAATACTAAATGCTTAAAGAAAATTCATAATTAATTAAGGAAAAATCAAGAAAAATTAGGAAAAATCATGAATCATCCAGAATTGGGTCGTAGCAGCTGGGAAAACTGAGAAAAAATTCGGCCAATTAGAATAAGCCAACATAAAAGCCAAAAATCAAAGGATAAGGCAATTGTCTTGTCCCATTTAATGCATAATAAATCCTATAAAGTCCTATAAATAGCAGGAAAAATTTAGAAGCTCATTTGGACAGTTACAAATCAGAGAAAATTAGAGAGAGACGAAAATTGAGAGAAATATTCGGTTTAGAAAAAAATTAGAAAAAACTGTGCAATTAGGGCTTTCAAAGGGAACCCATATCAGACGAGCAGCTGGGAGTGGACGGCCACCACCACCACACGGTGGTGGCAGCGCCCAGGCCGGCCGATAATTCCACGGCGGCCCGCGGTGGCCGGAGCCACCCAAATCAGTGAGTCCGATTTCTAGCCCGATTCTTGTGTAATTTTGTAAAAATAGTAAATATGATTAGAAAATTATGAATTTTGTTATTCTGAGATATTTTTGTATGTAGTTTGTAGAAAAAATATTATTTTGATGAAATTATGTCCTGTAATATATGGTCCTTAAGAAATCGTGCAAAACCGAACACATTTCGGTTTAGAAATAAATGACCGTAGGAGTGTTGTTTCAAGCCCCAAAATTTTTGTGTAGATTACTTAGATGATATAGAACAGTGCTATAAATCCCGTTTTCAAAAATTAATTTTCGAAATTTTTAGATAATTTTTAGGCCCTAAAATGAGGCATAAAATGGGTAATTTGGAGTTAATTAGGTGATTAGGATATTAATTACTGACTTAGTGAATAAATAGATGTTTTGGGGTGTTAAAATTTGATGGAGTATGATACTTGTAGCAATTAGAGTGTTAAATGTAATTATTAGGTTAATTATGTAGTAAATAAGTAATATGGAAAAATAGTACATTTTAAGATAATTTTGTAAATCAGGGTAATTAGGAGAAAAATCTGATTTAGGATGAATTTAGACATTTTGAAATTATAATTGATGTTTAGAGATGATAATTAGAGTGATAGAAATATTAGAAGTGTAATATATACATAAAAGGTAATAATACATAATAGGTAATTATTGGAAATATAATAAATAGGAAATATTATAATAAAAATTGATATTGTGATAATAATAAAAACGTACAATAAATCTGATGGGAAACTTGAATTTATGTAATTATATGAAAAATGTAAAAATTTCTCACATTAGGAGTAAATTCGGTACACAAATAAGGATTTAAGTGTACCGGATAGACTAAAATACTAATTAGAGGTAATGATGGTAATTAGGAGATCGGGAAGTAATGTGATTAATTTCACATTATGGGTTGAAACGGATTTCTAGGGTTGGAATCTAAAACATTACTTAGAAATCGAACTAAAAACCTAATTTAGAAATCGATGCGAAAACCAAACCCGAACCTGAACCTAACCCCAAACCTTGAATAATTGTAAAAGACTTAATACCTAGATAACTAGGCTTATTAAACCTTAAACAAAACCTAACAATAAGCATTATAGGATAAAATGAACTTATAATATTTATATGAAAAGTTGAAACCACGTTCGTGTTATAGGGATGATCGGCGATGACCTGAGCAAATCGGACCTCGAGTGAGTGAGCGAGCGAGGAGTCGAGGTAAGTTGGGATTAATACGATGCTGGCTTAAAATTATGCTTGGTTGTGCTTGTTAGATTGTTGAATGTGTGCATGTGCTTGATTATGGGTGATGCTATGATTCTATTTGTTGTTCTGGCATATACTGTATGATTTGTATGAAAGGATTTATCACCTTAAACTGGACTTAATCAAATATCCGACCAGTAATCATAATCGGACATGCATGGCAACCCGTTAGGGGAATTTAGGACTCTCCGGCCAAATACCGATCCCTTCGGAAGGGATAGCGCAGGATTGCAAAATGGTCCCTTCTTCATCCTTAGTCGAACTAAGTGACAGGAGAGGAGGTCACGGTGGGGGTGAAGACAGTGGTTCGAAAGTAGTCACGGGAGGAGCAAGGTCTTCATTACACAAGCCTGGGTTTGGTCGTGAGCTGTTGCATTAACGGCAACTCCTCAACCCGGATTAGAGCGGGCGCAATTTCTCTAATCTCACGACGGGCCGAACGACGGGCCGAACAACGTCGTGCGATGGCATTTGCTTGCACATACATTGCACCTAATAAGTGATTGAAAACCTTGTTGTGTGTATGGTATAGTTTTAAGTCCTCTGTCCTAACTTACTAAGCTGTGGTTGCTCACATCCCTATAGACGTCGTGCAGGTGCTGGCTAAGAAGCGGCAACAACTACTCTGAAGCTAGCAACTGCTGGATCCTGGGGAGTGACGAAAAACATTGAAGAATCAATACATATTTTACTTTTCATTTCTGATTAATGTAATAACTGAATTATAGTGATTATATATAACTTTTCTCACTTTCTTAGGTAAATGAATTATTAAAATTACAAACTGTTTACTTCAAAGCGGGTTAGTCGTGGACGTCTTGTATAGATCGGGTCTAAGATAGCGGTTGTGAGGCCAACTTCTATCTTAGGATGGTTTACACGACGGGGCTGTTACGACTCTACCGCTTTAGGGCGTGACAGCCAAGCTGTGCAGCATGGACAGCAACTCCCTCGTCCAACTAAGGGATCTCGACCACAGCATTATTGAACCGGGCTACGTAGTCATACAGGGACTTGCCCTCACCCTACCTTACCAGGTACAAGGATGATGCGTCCTTAAACGAAGGCTTGCTAGCCCTGAAATGGAGGCTGAACTTCTTAGCCTGCTCGTCAAAGGAGCTGATCAAATTATCGAAGAGGTAGTTAAATAACGTCCGTATTGCCTTCCTCAATGTGCCCGGGAAGGCCTTGCATAGTATGGCATCTCCATGATCATGAAGGTTAATGAGGGTGCAAAAGTGGAGGAGATGGTCATTGGGGTCACCCGTACCATCATACTGGTCTAGGGATGGAAGTTTGCCGTTGGGGGGTAGTACTTTGTCCTAGACACCCTTAGTGAAGGGGGTCTTATTACTGGCGACCAGCCCGGTATCGCCAACAGGCTTACTCCCCTGCTACTTAAAGAGCCACCTTACCATCGCACGCAGCTCATTCAGGTCAGCATCATCCACTAAGGGAGCTGGTCATGCAGCTGAATGAGCCTAAACTCCTCGTGAGTCGGCTTCTTGCTCATTGCCAGTCTGAGCTCGGTCACGGGTAATCGCAGACCTTGTTGGCTGCTGTGGCAGCGGCGGATTGGGTTGCTGGTTCCTTCCATTCTGCAGTTGCTGATGGATGTTATCCTACCTAGTGTTAGCATTCAAAGCTTCAGGGTAGTGAGTTTGTTCGCTGTGACGCTTCGCTTCTTCCAAGCGAGCTTGGAGCTCCTTATTCTACTCAGCATACTGTTCAACCAGGTTCTTTATGTGCTTCAAGCGTTCTTCCAGCACAGCTCTTGGGAGGGGTTGGTTGCCCCTAGGTTGGTTGTTCAATAATTGTTGATATCTCGTTGTGCTGAGACATGATGTAGAAAGGCTTGATGTGGGTTATGTGTTTAGGATTTCGGGTGTAGAAATTCTCTTTCCCATAGACGGTACTAAATGCCGTTCATCAGTTCTTGCTGATAGTTGACTAAGGTCTGCACATACTAAGTTTGCAAAATAATACATAGTGAAGGGACACTGGGGGGTTGTTCGACGTGGCCACTCTAATATTTAAGTCAGCAATAAGCTTTTTGTGTATCGAATACTAAGTGTATAGGCTTAGAATGCAAAGTTTTATAGAGATGGTTACCGTTAGATAGATATCTGGTATTTATAGCGAGATGGAGCTGGCCGTTGGAGATCAATTAGCGGGAGAGATTTTCTCCTGCAAGTGTGGGAGAGTGGAGTTATTGTATCCGATGTGTTCCTAACATTTAGGACGTAACTGTTTATCCTTATCTTGTAGTTTATAGCTGTTACGGTTCTTCATGGGCTTAGGCTATTAAGAGCCAGGCCCGAGGCCTATAGAGATGAGCCTAGCAAAGTAAGGCAAAGTAAGGCTTGGCGGATCCAGTTGAGCTTGAGAGGTCCTTGCCTAAAGTGCCTTGTCAACAAGTCTAAGTTTAAAGATTTCAATTCATTAAATTCTTAGATGATTTGAAATAAAATGAACCATTTTTCCTAATCTATTAATACCCTAAAATACTAATCTAAACTTTGTTTCTCTTAGTTTTCCCATAAGTTCATAGAAATTGTAGAGAGAGAAACTACATTATATTTTTAGTTTCTACAGAGAGAAGTTCAAATATTAATCTAATTTTGGATCTTTTGCTTCAGTCCGATTTTCTCTTATTATTTCCTATATTGGTTTGTTTATATAAACACTAACAAGAATAAGATTTACCACCCTAAAAAGCATCGATAGATTCAACCATTGAGTTAGGACCCATTTTTCCTTTCCTTTCCTTTTCTTTTCTATTTTTTTTGCACTTTTTGGTTGTTTTCCAACCACCGAAGATCTTGTTAGAGCAGTCGAATGAGTAGTGATTGTATAACTCCTCCTTTGTGGTCGCTAGCGATCCTCCAGCTTGGTGTCGGCAGGCAAATGGCCATCTAGTTCTTTTTTTTTTTTTTTTCTATTTTCTTCTCTCTTTTTTTTTGCACTTTTTTAAATTTTCTTATCAAATTATTTGAATAAAATATTTTGTAATATTATAATAATTAATTATTTTTTTTAGATTAATGAGATGTCAACATGTGTTTAAATCTATAATTAACAAAAAATTAAATAATACAGGTCACTTCTTTGTCAAAAAATAAAACACAGATAATATATTTATAAATGACAAAAAACACAGGTTACTTCTTTATAAGTTACCCTTTTTTATTCTATACATTTTTCTTTTTCTTTTGATGGACATGATTTAGCAAATTTAAAAGTGATTCTACTAAATAATAGTATAATCGCTTATGACCAACTATCCCACAAAAGTGATTACCCCACAAAAATACCCTAAAAAAGTTCTTAATTTCTAGTTTCTTTCATAGATTATTAAACCTTTTCTTAAAGATGCATTTATGTCAGAACAGCTTTTAAAAAAGTAATAATGTTCCTTAAAGTTCTTCGATGATATTTTGTAAAGTTTTTCTAGAACTCAATTTATTTTTGGGTAAATTGTGGAGATCTCTCTTGTAAACTTTCGTAATTATATAGACACCCCTCATTTTTAAAATTAAGCACTTACGCTCCTAAAATGGATATAGAATCCACATTACTTAAGTAATACATTATTTATTATGTTTATATATTAACTAATAGATGTGCACTGCGGTATGAGTATAAAAATAAAATAAATTATATTTCATAATTTATGACATACTAAATTACCTTAAATGGCAGTATTTGATTTCCTTTTCTTTCTTTTTACTTTAATGTAAACTTCCAAGTGAGAGAAAAAGACGGGGGAGAAGATTTTTTTTTATTATTATTAATTTACATATTTAGTAATTGCTATTTTAAATGATGAATTTAAGGTGGGGCTTCGGTAGAATAAAAAAAATAACTTGTAAAATATAGGTAGATGAAATAACAATTGAAATGGATTATATGGGAATATGAGATATTAAATAATAGTAGTTAAAATTAAAATATAAAATAATAAAGACATCAACTTTTGATAGTTATTATAGCCCTTTAGCTTTAATAATACTAGCATAATCGTACACCTACAATGCATGTACTTGAAAAAATAAAATAATAAGAATATGATAGCATTTATAATAAAAAAATGAAAAAGTGTATTTTTATTGAGTGAAATTATTAGAAATTAAAATTAAAATAAATGATAATCAATTATCTTTGATAATTTCCTCTATATAGTGGGTCATATTTGATAATTGATATAACCAAATAAGTTAAAAGATTAAATACACTAAACTTGATAGTTATAGATAGTTATTAAATCCATTGGCTTTAATAATATAGATAAATAGTATATATATGTATATTATATTTATGTATTATAATTAATATTACTATAGTATTATACATAATTTATAATATACTTATAATTATAATTTATGATTTTGAAATTATTTATATAAATATATAATAAACCATTTTTGAGATCATAATCTTCTTGCATCATAATCTTTTTATGATTGGGCTTCTTTAGCAGTTAGTTAGGAAAGGCAAATATTAGTGATGGAACTTACTTGAGCTCTCTATTGATTTTTGTATGTTAAAATGAACCAAATTTGTATTGTTGTCATTGGGAAGAGGAAATTAAACTTTATCATCTTGTTGGAGAAATTAATATTTATACCGTTAGGTTATAAAGAGTCTTGATAGTTTTGTTCCACAATTATCTAACTAAAATGAAGATTAAAGTTGTCTTTCTATTTTTCTTTTTTCTTTGGAGGTGCTTTGTTTCTAAATATTAATTTCATTCTAAAATTTAACATGAAGATAAAGACAAGAAAAAAAAATGGCATCATGAAATTATTAATTAATGAAAAAAGTTGCCAATTTCTCATCCAATATCAAAGTATTGATGTAGTTGTAAAATATATTACAAAAAAGGTATAATGTACGTGCCCAATAAATAATTGTAACTAAAAACAAAATAAAACACACATATATATATTAAAATTTTTACATCACAGCAGGAGATTCATATGCACGTAAAGGGAGCCTCGCAATCCTTTTTCTTTTACTATTTTGCAATTATGCAAGCTCAAAAAGTGAATGAAAGAAATTTGCTTTGGGAGAATTTAGTTAATGCTGCAAAAATTTTGAAGGGAACTTAGCTCTTTATAGGAGACTTTAATGAAGTTATAGATAATGAGGAGAGATTGGGAGGTCGAAATATAGATTAAGACAGAGATCCATAATAATTAATTATAAAATTATTTGAAATATTTTATGAAATGTTAATGTTTTATTTAAATATTTTAAAACGTTGATTTTTTATTTAAACTTATTTCCAAATATTGATTTTCTTCGTTATAATTCTCCCATATCAAGACAGGGTTAGTAAATACTAGAATTGCATAAACATGTATAGTATGTGAGGTAAGCTTTTACTTGAAATAGTATGAGTAAAAGATTACAAGATCTTAAAAAGTCGAGAATTGACAAAACATATATTATTTGTATATACCGTATATTATACCGCTGATTTCCAATTTGCATCACTTAATTCAACATCTCTAATCATAATTTAAAACCAAAATAGACGTTACTCTAATGCGATTATCCCTATGATAAAATCTATCAAGATAGATAAATAAAATATCAATCGATACCAGATTCCAACATGATCCCAGGAATATGAGTTTCGAGAGCAACAAGGGCAATGGCAATTTGTTCGGCTAAGGAACATGGGTTTTATGGTAATGAAAGAGACTGATAATCAAACGACTTCTTCAACAAGAAATGGTAACTTCAGCTATTGGGGGCAGGGGGCAGATGAAGATGGTGTTTGGTCAAGAAGGTTATATAATTAAGTGGGCTTGACATCGATTACGACAAAAGATTGAAAAAGAAAGATACCTGAAATACTTTAATTACCAAAAAGCATCCCCTCCCGCCGGTTCCAAAATATCGAGTTTATGGAACTCAATCTAAACCGTTAATTCGAATATATAAAAAAGTTAAAAATTAAAAATATAAAATCAGATTTAATTATAGTTAAATTAAAGTTTGATTGAATTATTTTTACAATCGGATTAAATTAAACTGGATTCAATCATAAAGATCGACCTAAATTTGATAATTTTATAAAACTGTTAATAGTCTCATTTATTCTATTAGCAATTTCTTTTACTTTCATTGGATATATGATTTACAACACTTAAAAATAATCATATACTTTTGAGTGCATAATAATTTTTAATTTCTAGTATCTTTCATAGATTATTTAACCATTTTCTTAAAGATGCAATTAAATCAGAACAAAAAGCAACAATATCGCTTAAAGTTGTTTAATGATATTTTATAAAACATTTTAAGGACTCAATTTATTTTTCTGAAAATTCTTTTAGTACTTAAATGTACCTTTGAAATGTTTTAATACTATTGACAAAACCGATTCGATTGGCAAAACCTCAAAAGGCTTAAAATTTTCTAACAACTTTGCTCCTGTGGGATCTTAATGTGAAAAATTCGTAAATCTTCTGCTCTTCATTTATTATTTTCTTCAATCGTTGTTTTCTGAAGTATTAATATTTATTTCCATTATTTTCCTATTGCGATTGATGTGATAAAAAAGTTCCATGTCATGATTACAATTTTTCTCAGAACTTTTCTGAATATTACTTTTCCTATCAAAAATCAAATATAATATTTTCACCGAGTAAACACATATGAAATGGTATAATTTCATCATTACACCAATATTTTTTATAAGATCGGTCGGTCCTTAATATAATCAAATTGGTGATCTAAATTTATGAATATTATATCAATAGTAAAATTAAAAACTAAATCTATCCTTTAAAATTCCTTAATATAATCAAATTGATGGTCTAAATTTATGAATATTATATCAATAGCAAAATTAAAAACTAAATCGATCCTTTAAAATACATTAAATAGGGTGGTAGAAAAATTATCTAAAAGGGAGCAAATCAAATTTGGTCTATTTCATTTAGAGGCTAGTATTCATCTCAATAATTTATAACGATCATAGTTGGCAAAATGATAAGCTAACTATACTAGTCTATGAGTTTGTGAATTATGAGGTTTTTCTTAATCATAGATATAAAATCATTTAAATACAGATTTTTAGAAGAATTATAAGTTCAAGTATACAATTATATATATATATATATATATATGATTTTATTGATTTTATATGATTTCGGTAATTTTAAATGTTTCGAGTTCACATGAAATTGCTATTTTGACAAACGGCCTTTGCTAACTATTGAAATTTAAAAACGTTAATTTGATATTTAAATTTTATCTACTTTTTATAATTAACTATTTGAACTTTACTTATTTTTGTAATGAATTATCAATACAAGTATTATCACGATTTGTGAATAATAAATTGATACTTTTATGAAATTAATTGTAAAAATAAACAAAATTCAGGAATTAGATGTAATATTCATCAACTATGCGTAGTTGTCGTATAAATAGCATTGGCTTATGCAACTCAAAACGTTTGCTACGTATAATTAAGGTAGAAACTACACAAGCCGAACGTATCTCTTTCACGCGCAAGGGAGCAATAACAACTATACACCAAAACTCCGTCTAACAGCATCATTCTTCAGTCTTTTTTTCAACCAACGACGGTGGAAAAAACACAAACAGACAAGGAAAAAAAAAAGGTTATTCTCCAAGTGTCTTGGCCACTTGGCTTATACAACATGACTTATGTTGTGTACATGACCCTGCTCTAAACCGAATATAAAACATACTAATGATCTAGTTCATTAGATAGCCATGTCGGGTGTATTTACTCTGATGCTTTTGTTGGTGGTGAGCTTGTTGGGGTTAGCAGTTTCAGGGGCTGATACATATAGCAAGAGTGACTTCCCTCTTGGTTTTGTTTTTGGTGCAGGAACATCTGCTTATCAGGTTTGCTCAGTTGTCCTAGTTTTTTTACTTGTGCTTTTGATTTAAGGAACTTCTATCTGTACATGTTGTTTTGCACAGAACCTTTCTAGTTACATGTAATCTGGGGTGTGTTTTGGTTTATGGAAAATGTTTCGGGACTTTCTTTTCGGTATTTGTTATAATCAAAGCAAAGCTTCAAACAAATATTACTTTAGCAAATTTCAAAAGATTCATATTTTTGTGAGATGCGATAGATGATCATACTGACCTTTGCATTTTCTGCTAATAAGGTTGAAGGTGCTGCAAATGAAGATGGAAGAACTCCAAGCATATTCGACACTTTTGCTCACTCTGGTCAATTTCTTCTCCTCCCTACTATTGCTTCATATCCAATCTGTTCAGCTTAAAGTAATTGAACATTCAAGAGTTTCGCTTTACACCAATGCAAGTTTCCTTTTAAATTTACTCAAAAACTGTTGCAAATTTTATGGCTGATTGTGGATGATGTTCTAATTGGTTGATGTGCAACATGAATTTCATTTATTGTACATATTTCGATCTCGAAATTTTTTGTCTTTGATGAGAATTTTAGTGCGTTTATTGTTCTTATTTTGGTTTGATTTTTTCATCCATGGGAATCAATGAGCAGGGCTCTGTTTTTGACATGATCCTCAGAGCTTATGAGCAGCTTTCAGAATCTTGTGGACTTCATGCTCGATTCATCTAGTTAAAATTGAATTATTCAAACGAGTGAAGAAAGGAATTTCATTTTTCTTGTGAATTTCGTCCTGACTTTACCTTTGGAATGACAAATTTAGTCTAAGTGTCTTGCATGTTTGAGATCCGAGGATGAATATTATGATTTAATGTCAAATATGAATTTCAAGAGCTCCAGTTGGTCAATTTTGCTCACTGAAGATGATAAAAGATCTAACGTGTTACTAAGGATGAAAATGTTGAAAATTTATGATGTATCAAGTCCCGTTAAGATCACATCATCATAGTTTTCAAAGGAAAGCATGTTGAAGCATCTTATCTCTAGGCCCCTTTTGAAATTTAATTTGCCAGTGCATGCAAGGACAACACACTCTCATCATGAACCACATCATATATTAAGTGGATCCTGTCTTCTTTTACTTTACCTTTTGCCGTTTGTGTAATAGTAATCGTTTCACTTTCAGGGATCACTCATGGAAGCAACGGAGATGTTGCCTGTGATCAGTATCACAAGTACAAGGTACGAATGACAACCACAATTCAGTTTAATCCTACTGAAATTGGATTCATCTCGAAGCTGTTGGGCTTACTCGGTTATGTTTTGTGTCGATGAGATTTCTAAATCTATTTGAAAGTACTTTTCTCAAGAATATCAAGAGTTTGTGATTGATATATCTGATACAGGAAGATGTCCAACTCATGGCAGAGTTAGGCTTGGATGCATATAGATTTTCCATATCCTGGACCAGGCTAATTCCTAGTAAGCACGATATGTGACGGTTGTCGATTAGTAAATTGGGATTAGCAGGTTTCTATTTTATTGTAATGTATGTTTGTGCTTCTTTTAGATGGAAGAGGCTCAATCAATCCACAGGGTTTGGACTACTATAACAACCTCATTAATGAATTAGTCCGCTATGGTAATAACTTCCTTACCAATTTTCGGTGACATTAACTTCTTGAGTAATTGATATAAACATAACTTTCTAGCCAATTTTTCCATTTTTAATCAGGGATTCAACCTCATGTGACATTGCACCATTTCGATTTGCCACAGGCATTGGAAGACGAGTATGGAGGATGGATAAGTCGAAAGATTGTGTATGATCATTTATTATCAGTTTTATATGAGCCTTTTCTTTTTACTTTAGTTTGCACTTTTCTTTTAAGCATGGCAGGAAATTATGATTATGTCTATGCCTTCCCAGGAAGGACTTCACTGCATATGCAGATGCATGCTTCAGAATGTTCGGAGATAGAGTCAAGTATTGGACGACTCTCAATGAGGCCAATGTGTTTGCAATGTACGGTTATGACTACGGAATACTACCACCTCAGAGATGTTCGTTTTCCTCCATAATTTTTAATTGCACCAAAGGCAATTCTTCTACTGAACCATATGCTGCTGCTCACAATATCTTATTATCACATGCATCGGCAGCAAGATTGTACCAAAAAAAGTACCAGGTAATGTATGTGAAGTGGTTACATGCTTGGCACAATCATCCTGCTTAAATATCTCGTCCAAAATTTTTTGTTACTTGCCTTGCCAAAGCCTTGCAGGAGGCATCTTCAGCGGTTCAATGAGTTCTGTTCTTACTATCCATTTTGAATTTTGTGATTTTTCTTATAGATAAAATAAAGATTATTATTTCTATCGCATACTTCTATTTTAGTGAGCTGATCTCCTTGTCAATAGGAACAACGAAAAAGGGTCATTTTGGGAAGTCCATTTGTGATTGCATTACTGATTCTTCATGTGAGACGTGGTTAACAAGTTAAGTCCTGCTTTTGTTATTGATCATGTTGTTCGTTATTGCAGGATCAGCAAAAAGGAATGATAGGACTTAATCTATTGGGCTTTTGGTTTGAACCTTTTACAAACACTGATGACGATATTGCTGCAACTCAAAGGGCTAATGACTTTTATATCGGTTGGTAAGTGAAAATCAAACATGAAAGAAAATTTTCTCTCTGTTCATTTGATGGTCACAATGACTTCACATTCCTCACAATTATTTGCAGCTTTTGATTGGTTTCTTCATTCTTGAGAAAAGAATCTCTTATGTTGATGTAATTTACTGAATTAGGCTTTGGAATTTCTTCCTTCAAGATATTTGTCGAAGATAACACTAAATTTTGCACTTCGATTTTGCAGAAGACTTCCTCAATGACCAAGTTCCACTTCCTTGCAGGTTTGCCGATCCCCTGGTCTATGGGGACTATCCTGACATCATGAAGAAGAATGCAGGATCTAGACTTCCTTCCTTCACTGCCGCTGAATCTGAAAAGCTGAAGGGTTCTTTCGACTTCATCGGGCTAAATTACTACATGGCAACACAAGTCAAGGACAATCCTGAAATCCTAAATAAGGAACCAAGAGACCTGAGGGCAGACATGGCAATAGAAACCGTGTGTATGTGTCTAGACCTACTAAGCCAAGGCTTAGGCCAAAACATTTTATCTCATAAACCCTGTATCTTCTAAGCTTAAGTGATCTGAATCTAAATGATAGTTCTGTGTTTTGGCAGTTTATCTGAAAAACCGATCTTCTGAGGTAATAGTCTAAACCTGAATTGCCATCATCATTGCCACATTTTGCATGGTGTCTTACCATCTGATGCTATATGATTGGTTTTCAGTATCCAATAACCCCCTGGGGACTACAAGGTGTGCTGGAGTACTTCAAGCAGGTCTATGGAAACCCTTCTATTTTCATACACGAAAATGGTGAGCCTTATTTTTTGCTTTCTTTGATTGTACTACTAATTTCCTTGTCGATATGTTTGTTTGAAATATGCAACCGAGATATCTCTTCCTTGATTTTAGGTCAGCACATGCGACGGAATGAGACACTTGAGGACTGGCCAAGAGTGAAATCTATGCAAGAATATATCGGTGGTCTCCTCGAGAGTGTGAGGTGTGTCTTCTAGTTCATATGTACCCCCAAGCTTCAAATAGCACTCTACTATCCAGTTTCTTTAGGGTGTGAAGATGTCATAGGACCATCCTGCCACTTTTTTTTTATTTTTTTCTCACCATTTGATAGGAATGGATCGAATACAAGAGGCTTCTTCACATGGTCATTGATGGACGTTTTTGAGCTGATGGGAGGCTATAATTCCAGCTTCGGCCTATATTATGTGGATCTAGATGACCCTGAACTTAAGAGATACCCGAAGCTCTCTGCGCATTGGTATTCACACTTCTTGAAAGGAGGAAGGGTCGGATTTGATGTTCTTATTCAGCTTGTACATAATATATCAACTCCATCGTCTCGCGGGCATTCTGAATCAACAACCTTCGCACGATATGACTAGCCAGAGTGTTCTAAGAGTATGTCATGGTTATTGTCCAGCTTCCCCGCGAGCATAGTTGGCAAAGCAGGCTTTATTTACAATGCAGATGCTTCCTCTTTTTCATGTTCAGTTACTTATGTTCATTAAGCAACCCGATTACTGTGGCATCCACTTCCTGAATGTACACATACAAGGACAATGTTTGCAGGGTCAGCCTAGCCAGCCATTACAATGATGTGTTCTAATGCTAAATAAGTTAATTAACCAAGCACCACGAATGCAGGGGTATAGAAAATGCAATAGTTTCTTGTATTTCATAAGAGTAAGTACTGTGAAAAAAAGAAGAAAAAAAAAATATATATATATATATATATATATGTATGTATGTATATTTTTTTCATGACTACGAGAAAGCTCGAGTTGCAAAATTTTCTTGCAAAGGATAATGACAAAGTGATGGGTATGCAATAGAAAACAAGGGATTTTAGTGGAAATTTCAGGTAGAAATCTTTTTAAGGACAGAGCCACCTTGGAGCTCAACCCTATTAGCATTCATGGCAATGGGCAGAGATTGACCTTTTAGTTGGTCAATTTTACCGTCTTTGCCAGATAAACTTTAGTTAAAATAAGTTTTTCTATCTCTGAATAGAGTTTCTAACCATGTTCCCATAGTTTTATAGAGTCACAAGTAAAAAAGAAAGCAAAATTAAGATATATATATATATATATATTTTATATCGATTATTGGAGAACTACAAACAGCTATACCCTTTTGTGATGGGAAACTTGATCCCGAGTTCAAAAATCTTAATTTGGTGGATTTATTTCTTGTTTCGATTGAATTTTATATTCGTTAAGGATTAGTTATTTTTGACATTCATGGGATTTTTTTCTGGTAGTTTTCATATTTTGTCTTTTGCTTCGTATTTCCTTTTATGTCTTTAGGATTAGCTGACTATAAGCTAGAGGGACTCATTCTAGCGATTCAAAATGAGGAGGCTAAAGCTACTTAATACTAATATAAATTAATCAATAATTTAATTAAATATAATACGATTATAAGATAATATGAGTTTAATTTTGTTTTTAAAGAAAAAAACATGCCACTATCATCTCCAGTAGCCACCCTATTGTTTATATTTTAATATTTAAATATTCTTCATCGTGCATAAAGTGCGGTGTAGAATCAAATGAAAAGTTTTAGAAATTAAACTAAAAATTAAGAATTTGTTTTATGTTTTCCCGTGAATTGGAATGGTCTGTTTTTAGTTTTTTCCATTTGTAAATGCCATATGGTGTAATGTCGTTGGTCTAAAACATTAAATTAAATGAATAATATAATTATTTATAAATAACTAAAAAAAAGGATTTGGAAAAAAAAAAAAGAGAAAAAGAAAGAGTAAAGAAAAGTTAAAAGTAAATAAAAAGCACCTCTCTGTCTTCAAGTAACTTAAATGGCCGCTTTTTAATAAGTCGATTACAACTTGCTAAAAGAGGTAAATTGTTGAATTCACTTATTTTTAAAAGGAAAAAAGATGGAAACTCGTATATGGCTTTGTAATTTTTTAAGAAAAATAAGCGTGGTAAGAAACTACTTATCATTACAATTTACAAGTGGATCAAATGATCCACTTTTTTAATAGATTATTACCTATCTATTAGAAAGTGGTTGGAATTATTTTTTAAACTTTTGCAAGCTTTTTATTATTTATTAAATATTTTTTCGAAAGTGGTTGATCGATTCCCTTTTTAATTATTGTTTAATATAAGTACACAAACTAAAGAAATTGCACCATATGTTATATATTAACAAAAAAAAAAAAGACACTAACAATGTCAAAGAAGGATATGAATACAAATGTTTGTAAATGTTATGACTCAAAGAGGAAAAAAAAAAATAAAAACTGGTATTAGACTCAAATAGAAAAACAAGGAAATATTAAGGAGTATCAATATAGTTATCCTAATTTTTTTTTTTTATTATGGGAATAAATGGAAAATTGGTATCACTTCAAAATTTTGCAATATAAAAATTGACCGCTGCAAAATGTATTCATTACTGTAGACTGTAGTATTTCCAGGAATTAGACTAATTATTAGAAGTTTAAAAGTACTGAGCATATTACAGTACACTTTGTGGTGATCATCTATATTAAAAATTCTGAAAATTACAAAATGTATTCATTACTGTAGTATTTCCAGGAATTAGACTAATTATTAAAAAGTTTAAAAGTGCTGGCCATATTACAGTACACTTTGCGATGATCATCTATATTAAAAATTCTGAAACTTGTCCTAGTTTACATACTATTTACGTTATAATAGTATATGATGAATACACAGTAAATAATTATTAATAATATTTAAACATACTTTACATGAATATTAGTTTTTTTTTTTTTAAATAACTCATTATTACTGTTACGTGTTAGACTATTCACTAAATCCGTTGTAATAGATACCTTGAATCCAGCGCAATATATCCGGTTGAAAAAGACAGAAAATAATTGATGACAGTGGACGGAATTTTTTTTCCGCCCACTAATTTCGTATTTCATTTACTTTCCCAATTTCGCAGTGTTGGTTCTCAAGTGAACGGTGTCGACATATAATTCATTTTGCTGCCTTACCGCAATCAACCATACAAATCTTCGTACTTAATGCAAATTATAATGCCTGAAGACGATTATAGCTTGTCGGTAAAAATACTAAATTATGTATGATTCTTATTTTTTAGTGTTATAATATAAAGAAAATAGAAAAAAAAATATAAATTATATTACATTCTTTAATATTTCCTCTAAATTCATAGCTGCTTATTATACGACCATTTTTACCCTTAATAAAAATGAGAAAAGATTTTAGATAGGAAAAGATAAATAAAATGCTTACCCAAAAACAAAAAGACAAATAAAATCACGGAAAAAAGAGGCCCACATTAGCCAACCCATTTTTAAAATCGAAGCAGTTTGTTTTAAATAGAGTAAGGGAGCACATGCTACACAGCAGATATAAAACCCTACTCATACTTGATCACGTAGGTATAATTTCCTAAATTTTTAAAATCTAAATCTACTCTATAACATCTCGAAACCATCTTAAAATTTATACACTATAAAACTTACTGGATAAAGAGTAATCTAAGAAATTTGTAAATTTTTTCGTTTTCTTGTTTTAACTTTGAACGTCCTTTTATAGCGAAAGTTGGTTATATATGTTCTCTTCCATGCTAATTTTTTTTCCCCAAATATTACATAGAACATAAATGTTAAATAACACTCTTTATTAACAAAATATTAAAGAGCATATAAATGAGGGTATATGTACAAAAGAAAAAAATATATAGATTCTTTAGAACTAACAACAAATATTACCTCTTAAACTTTAACGTTATTATTTTCAAGTTTTGATTATTAGCATAAGGTTTAAGGTTTGTATTGAGTTTGAGTCGTTTCTTTTTAACATTAACATAAATTAGTTTTCTTGTTTGAAGAAAATATAAAGTTTTTTTCATACCTTAATATTTATTATATAATTCGATAAATTTTAAAGAGTATGCCATTTTTTTTTTTCCAAATATTAAATGGAACATAGTTGTTAAATAACACCCTTTATTAGCAAAAGATTAAGGAGCATACGAAGGAAAAAATGATACAATTTTTTTAGAACTAACAACAAATATTACCTTTTGAAGTTTAATATTATTATTTTCAAGTATTGATTATTAGCTTAAGGTTTAAAGTTTGTATTATGTTTGAGTTATTTCTTTTTAACATTAATATATATTAGTTTTCTTGATCGAAGAAAATATAAGGTTTTTTTTTCCATTCCTTAATATTTATTATATTATTCGAGAAATTTTATAAAGCCGGTATAAGACGTTATAGAATCTATACCCTATATACCATAGGATATAGTTTATATGGTGAATATAAGATATGTTGATGTTATACTTGTATATTATCTGGAAGGAGCCAATCGAGGTATACAAATAGGTTCTAACTTACAAACTAACTTATTTAACCAAGCTTTTAAATAGGTTCAAATCAAGATTTTTGATCATCTTAAAAAAAGCGAGTAAATGAACCTATTTCATTTAACTGGTAGGCCAAAGTAAATCAATTTGGATTAATTTATTTAAATATATTTACAATTTTGGCCAATGGATCAGTTTGTTTAATCGGTTTTTTTAATGAATTAGGATTGGGGTTTTTCGCCCATTTAAAATGCAAACCAACTAAACCCAGCTTATTCAATTCGCAAGCCAAAGTGGCCGGGTGGGATTAGTCCATCTAATCTACTTCCACACTTCTAGAAACACTACTCTATAAATTTCATTATCCACTTAAAATCTATAAAGGTACGTGTTAACCTCCTAATTGGAAAACAACGTTCTTAAAGATTTGGATATAAATGCATGAGAAAAAATAATAGGTGCATCTTTTATTTGTATGAAGAAGTCATATAAGCCGAACGTATCTTATTCAGACATAGCAATCCACGAGTAATATGTGGCCATTTGTCGTCTATAGTATTGGCCATTTATCAAAATTTCAACTAAATCACGCAGGTCAAAGGACAAAGTGACAAGACAAAGTTTGATCTCCAACTCCAAATGACGTCTTTGATAGCATAGTACTATATGATCTTGCTCACCAACCGGTTTTCCGAGGGAAAAAATTTAGTAATAATAATAATAATAACAGCTGATGATCTATCTGGTGATTTGAGCCATAGGGCAGTGTTCAGTGATTGGACAGAATGTTGGGTGTCTTTTTTTTTGTGAGCTTGATGATAGCTTTTTCAGGTGCTCATGAAACCTACAGTAAGGGTGACTTTCCTCCTGGCTTTGTATTTGGTGCAGGAACATCTGCTTATCAGGTCTGCCTAGTATTCTGTTTAATCATTCTCCTTTTTTCCAAAATCTAACTCCTCTGGAGTTTTGGTGGGTGATATCATATTCATGTCTCAGCAATAATCAGGTGAAATCGTATAATTTTCTTAGAAATTTTTTATGAAACAGACAAATAAAACTTGACATGGGCACTCTGATACTTGTTATGAAGTCTGTTGTAGTTTTACTTCGATATCATGATTTATATTTATGTAATTGATCTCTGTATAACTGTTAAAGTCTGCTTTGCATGTGAAAACTGCTAGTAGTGATTATGGTGAGGTTTGGATGATTGTGGAAAGTAGGTTGAAGGTGCTGCAAGTGAAGACGGAAGAACTCCAAGCATATTTGATATTTTTGCTCATTCTGGTCTGTTCCTTCTCTTCCCTGACTAATCCTCAGTATGCAGCAGTGTTCATCTAATTCAGGAAGTAACTAATCACTTAAGAGTTTCACTTCTAGGCAAGGAAGTTGTACCACGAAACAATGATCAACATGTTTGATTTAAAGTTGGATTTCACAAATTCTTGAGATTTTTCAAGTCTGATTTATGGATATTATGTCCTTAATGTGCAGCACATTTATGTACTTACAATTAGGACCCTACATGATTGGACATCGAAAGTTTTGGATTTTTGGTTGTTTACCAAGGAATATTAGAAGTATGATGGTACAGCCATCAGAAGAAAGCATGTTATGGCATATCGTTTCTAGGACAAGTCTTAAATTCAGTATTTATTGATCCTTGATAAACTTCCAGGCATTACTGATGGAGGCAGTGGAGATGTTGCCTGTGATCAGTATCACAAGTACAAGGTATACCAAAGTACCCCCAATTTTGGCTTCTCCATGGTTAATCTATGTCAATTTTCGACGTTCATCATAAATCTGATACAGGAAGATGTTCAACTTATGGTGGAATTAGGCCTAGATGCATATCGATTTTCAATCTCCTGGTCCAGACTAATTCCTGGTGTGTGTGAAATCAATGGAAAAATTTAAAATAGTATATATCAAGGCATGTCATATCTTTACACCGTTTTGATATATGATTATGCTTTTGTTAGATGGAAGAGGCAAAATCAATCCAAAGGGCTTGCAGTACTATAACAACCTCATCAATGAATTACTCCGCCATGGTCCTAGCCTTCCTACCGTTTCAGAGATGTTTTCTTTTAAATGAGAAGATAATTAATAAAATGATTTAAACAATGCACGATTTTCATCGTCAACTTTCTATTTTGAAACAGGGATTGAACCTCACGTGACACTGCACCATTTTGACATGCCACAGGCATTGGAAGATGAGTATGGAGGATGGATAAGCAGGAAGATAGTGTATGATCATCCACTAATAGTTCTATATGACCTTTTCCTTTGCTTTGGTACGTACTTTGTGTTAAAGCACGGGAACGAAATGACAATTTGATTCTTATACATAACCAGGATAGACTTCACAGCATATGCGGATGCATGTTTCCGAATGTTTGGGGACAGAGTCAAGTATTGGACAACCTTCAATGAGGCCAATGTGTTTGCCCTCTTAGGTTATGGCTTTGGACTTCTGCCACCTCAGAGATGTTCATCTTCCTCCCCACATCTCAATTGCACCAAAGGCAACTCTTCTACTGAGCCATATGTTGCAGGACACAATATCCTATTGTCTCATGCATCAGCTGCAAGAATATACCGGAAAAAGTACCAGGTTATACTTGTTTCTTACTTCAGACGGTACGATAGTCCTGCTTAAATTTTCCATTACGAACAAGACCCGAAAGAAATATGCGTTTACGTGCCAATTTAGAGAGAAGAATTTCTATCCTATTTGACATTGTTCCTAAGCTCTGTGCAGAAAATCCTGCATTCTTTCATATTCTGTTTTTCATTGTTGCAGAGCCAACAAAGGGGGTATATAGGACTCAACATCTATTCCTGTTGGTTTGAACCTTCTACGAATGCCGACCAAGATATAGCTGCAAGACAAAGGGCAATGGACTATTTCATTGGTTGGTAAGAGTAAATTAAACTCGTAATGCTTTTTCTCCTTTGGTTGATTACTAAGCGTGACTGAAAAGGATATTCTGGCCAAGAACTTTATTAATGTTTCAGCTTTTTGTAGACTTGGGTTGATTTTCTTCATTTTTAGATAACAATTTCTTATCTTGTATCTTCAATGTACTATCTCTATGATCAAGTCCATTCCATGTAGGTTTGCCGATCCACTGTTTTATGGGGACTATCCTGAAATCATGAAGAAGAATGCTGGATCCAGAATTCCTTCCTTCACTGCCCTTGAATCTGAAAGATTGAAAGGTTCTTTTGATTTCCTTGGGCTTAATTACTACATAGCAACACAAGTCAAGGACAAGCCTCAAAGCCTATACAAGGAACCGAGAGACCTGATGGCAGACATGGCGATAGAATTCGATCATAAAGGTATTTATCCAGTGGCAGTGGCACTCCTAGTATTGTACTTGAGGGAAGGCGAGCCACACATGGGAAGGGTGAAACCATAAAACCATCTTTTTCTAATTTAATTGGCCTGACTCTAAATAATGAGTTTTTGTTTGTGGCAGCAGCACTGAAGAATTCATCTTTTGAGGCAAGATTTACTCCAAATTTGCCATCTTGTTTCTTTCTTTTCTATTATGCTTACTATCTAATACCATCTTTTGAGTTTTCAGTATCCACTTTCTCCTTGGGGACTACAAGGTGTGCTGGAGTACTTCAAGCAAGTTTACAAAAACCCGCCTATTTTTATACATGAAAATGGTCAGTCCTTTTTCCTCCCGTCCTCAAATGTGTTACCAATTACCTATTTTTAAGGATGGATAGGATTAAGGAAAAATTTATCACCGAAAATAGTTAAATTTTTTAAGGTCAAAGGATGCAACGGAATAAGACGCTTGAAGACTGGCCAAGAGTGCAATCTATGCAAGAATACATTGGTGCTGTACTTGACAGTGTGAAGTAGGTCTAATTGCACTGTACCTTAAAACTTCAAATTACACTGAGCTAACCAAGCAGCCATTTTATTCTCCATTTTCATAGGAATGGATCAAACGTAAGAGGCTTCTTCGAATGGTCATTGCTCGATGTCTTCGAGGTGATGGATGGCTATAAAACCAGCTTTGGGTTATATTATGTGGATCTGGATGATCCTGATCTCAAGAGATACCAAAAGCTCTCTGCATATTGGTATTCACACTTTCTGAAAGGAGGAGCTGTTGGCTTTAACAGTGTTATTGAGCTTGTGCAAAATATTTCGGGCCCCATGCCTGGCCACATTCTGAAAAAAGATTTGAATCATACGACCAGCCTGAGTAGAATGTTGTAAATATTGCATTTCTTTGTGGAAGCCAGATATTATACTGGATGTGGAACTGATTTCAGCATAATGTCATAATAAGACCATTATTTAGTTGTCCACTTGATGGGTTTCAGCTAAAAGTCCAAAGTAACGAGCTGTTAAGTATTAACTATAAAAGCTGTTGTTGAGCTGATTTCAGCATTACTCTTGCTTCAAATACAGTTTTAATTCATAACTAAAGCTTGATTCATAACATGGGTTCTTTCACTTTTATATTTGGTCATGATCATTGAAATAAAAAATGATTTGGTGGCAAAGACAACTTTGAGCTCTTTTCTCTCCCATGGTTGCTTGCAAATAGTCATGCTTTTTTACTTTTGGGAGATTTTCATTAGACAAGATCGTGTATTAAAGCATATGGCAAGGATTCCTGATATATTAACATTAGATTTCAAACCAGATTAACTTGGAATAGAACAATTTTTGGGGATAATTATACTTTGAACCCCCCATAAATAATATTGAGTTTATGCATTGATTTCACCTCCCTAAGCACCCTGAGATCGGCAGACGTTGAGGAGTCCATCACCAGGAACCAAAAAGTTAAGGGTGATATGGGGGTGAAATCCTTAAGATGATGTGCAATCTAAGCAACCCGTTTTGTATCTCTAAAGTGTCACATCAATTCGTTAAAGATTTCTCTTTTTAAAAAACTCACAACTTTATACATGAATTCCTTGATAAAAGTTACTTGAATATTTTTTTAAAAAAAACATTTAATTAGTCCGAACAAATTATTCAACCAATCAAAACTATAAAAAAAAAAAAAAAAAAAAAAAAGAAAGAGCACTCACACACTCTTTTCAAGTTGTTCCATAGAGCAACGCTGCTTCTCCAGGAAACGTGATGCAATGCAGAGCAATGTTGCTAAAGCCTTGGGATACGCACAAGAAATGTGGATTGTGCGCGGTCTAATCGCCATTAAGACTATATTTATAAGAGATGTTTAACGCATATTCTCACGCCAAGCACACCCCTCATGTTTTTGTAAAGTGGGGGTGTATATATGTAACTAAGTATCTAATTTGGTATTACTACTTAGTATATTTTATTTTATTTTTTAAATTTCATTGTTGTCTGACAATGTGTCAAGCATCCTCATTTTATTTTCATTTTCGAGGCCGTCTGATAAATCAGAGTATTGTATTGTTTTATTTTTATTTTTTTTAATTTTGTTGCATTGCCTTTGAAGATTAGCTTTTTTCCGTAATAATAAATAAAATATGATTATATCATATTATAATAATAAAATAAATAAAATGTGATTAATATACTATGTAGTAATGAAAAATATTATATTTTATATACCGATTTAAAAAGTAATGATTTGGTAAGCAATCTTAATGAAGTACTTCACAAATGAGAGCTGTTTATGATACTAATATGCCACTCTAAACATCCTTTTTAAATATCTATTTATAAACCCAGTGCAATGTAATAAGAAGGAGGTAAAGAAATTAATTTCCTTCAGTTTGGTTTATCAAGTTCTCTTAGTAAATTGATGCATTATTTGGGGAAAAAAAAAACATTCTGATTCGGAAAAACCGATTGGATCATATAGGAACTGTCGGCTGATCAGCCAGGTCGAACCGACTCACTGTCAATGAGGTCAAAGAGGTGAACTGAATTAGTTTCATGATCACGCAATGTCAAACCAGCTTGAACTGTAAAGATCAATCCGAGTCTGTCAACACTACCAATTTCACAATAAACCACCCATTGGCTAGATCTATGATCTGCACCATAACATTGTAGAAGGTTGATTTCAGATACAACATAGAAGAATTCTCCAGCAACTTAGTGATGAAGTTTTTAGGAAAAAGACTACAGATAGGGGACCAGTTTGGTGTAGTGTGTGCTATGTCGCGGTCCAGTCGCTTTCCTGAAGAGACTACTAGTGGCTCAAATTAATTGCAGTCCTTCCATTCCACACGTTGCTACTGTCCAGTAGAAGCTGATCAAACAATACAACATGCATCTTTGTCTTGTTCCCTTTTAGCATCTGATTCATTCATTCCTACTAATTTAGAAAAGAACAAATAAACTAAAGTTATTCTCTAGTTGTCTAATAATTGTATGGCTTATATAACCTGATTACTTGAGAAGGATATAGAACTTCCCCTCTTAAGATGAATTAATGAATTAGAACCCAACTATATATATATACCCTTAATTCATTGCATAGGATGTTGGGTGTTTCTTTTTTGGTGCTTGTAGTGGTGAATTCGGTAATAACAGTTTCGGTTTCAGTTGCTGATACATATAGCAGAAGTGACTTTTTGGTGTTGGAACTTCTGCTTATCAGGTGTGCTTCAACCACTTCGCATATCTATTTCTCTCTTGGCATATTTATTACTTATTGTTATCAGTCAATTATAAGAATCTTATGTATTTGATGTTATTGGACTAAGGTTGAAGGTGCTGCAAATGAAGATGGGAGAACTCCTACTATATGTGACACTTATGCGCATTCAGGTTGGTTCCTTATTGTGGCAAAGAAATTCTCAATTACAGCTCATTCACTTTACTAAATAGAATAAAACTGTAATAAAATAGTTATTAGTGAAAAATGGAATAGAGTTATAATAGGTCCCAAATGCATTGTTATTCAGTTGGTTGTCATAGATTAGTAATGCTTCGTTTAGTTGTATCTATATGCATTCATCATCGCAAAAGTACCGCAATTCAATCTGTTGTATGTTCTCAGCATTTGCCTTTCAATTTGACCCCTGCATTACTATTGATGTCTCTGCACTTTGCATCCATATATAAAAATGCCATGAAGAGGTTAAAACTTTCAAGCAATTAACTTTTTGTTTTTATTTTTAAGTAACAAATATAAAGGTCCTAGCAAATCTTTTAGCTTAAACTTTTAAATAAGGTAGTTGCGATACTAAATCTATAAGATTAGGCTTTTAAATATAATGGCTGTCATGCTAAACTCGAGACTTATAATCCAATTCTTTTGGGCTGCTTCTTTCCAGAATTTCCATAAATACTCTTCTTTTGTGGGAAAGGAAAAAAGAAATTCTTTCATTGAAAACTACGCTGTAGCTGTCACTTTCCCTTGTCTAATCTCAAGGGAAACGTACCATATCAGAAATTTCACATAGTTTTTCTTTTCCCGGATTTTCAGGCATTACTCAAGGTGCCAATGGAGATGTTGCATGTGATCAGTATCACAAGTACAAGGTACAGGAGTCAGTATGAGATATCACTTTGTTGAGCCTGGTCATCTTATTTTGATGTAATGGAATCTAATGTGTTTGGCTCATAATGGCAATCATTCTCACAGTATAATGTAAGCAATTCGCTGTGGATGCCTTGTTCCATAAAGCACTTCATTATATGGTTGTCAACTAGTAAATACAAAAGACACACCACTTATAATAAGTTTAAGTATTTAGATAAAACGATTATAGAGCAGAACTTATGATGGTATTAACGTGGGAGAAACTAATTTCAACTCCTCTCAGTGTCATTTGACTCCATTCAATCATTTCCATATGATGTTTTGACCAATGAACATGAAAATCACACCCAATCTAATAAACTTAAGCTCTGACATCGTATGGTTGTGGAGCTAAACCTATCAATGGATGTTGGTCTCCATACAGGAAGATGTCCAACTCATGAAAGAATTTGGCATAGAAGCGTACAGATTTTCCATTTCATGGTCAAGGCTCATTCCAAGTAAGTTTGGAAGTTTGTCTGTGGTCTTGAGAAGTACAAGTTATATCAGATTTGCTGATTTTGTTCTTCTCCCAATATTACTTTCCAGAGGGAAGAGGCTCTATCAATCCAAGAGGTGCCCAATACTATAACAATCTCATCAACGAATTGATCGGGAAAGGTGAAAACCATATGACAAATACTTCAACGGCATAGCTATGTTTCTCTTCTTGAATATTGAAATTCTTTGTGATCAAGCAGGTATTCAACCCCATGTGACATTACACCATTTTGATACACCACAGGCACTTGAAGATGCCTATGGAGGATTTCTAAGTCAAGAGTTTGTGTAGGATCATCTATTAATTTCATCTTTCCTTTATCTTCTGATTTCGATCTTCCTCTCTCGAGCACAAGTGCAGTAGTTGAAGAAGTTTCTGTGTGCCATTTCAGGAATGACTTCATGGCATATGCTGATGCATGCTTTAAATTGTTTGGAGATAGAGTCAAATATTGGACAACCTTCAATGAGCCCAATTTGTTTGCAATATTCGGTTATGACTACGGATTGGTGCCACCTCAAAGGTGCTCATGGCCATTTGGATTTGGATTTAATTGCTCTATGGGCAACTCTTCCACCGAACCTTACATAGTAGCTCATAATATCTTATTAGCACATGCATCAGCTACACAACTCTATAAGGCAAAATATCAGGTAGGATATTCTTTTCATATTATCAATTTCTCTTCTCAACACGATCAAAGTTCATCTCTTGCACAAATGTTTCAGCAATTGTGGGGTCAGGCAGCCGCCCAATTGGCTCATGCAAGCTAACCATCAAGAAGCCTAAAAAGATGCAAATGGAAATTAATGGTGTATTAATTTCTATCCATATTTCTAACAGTATCAGTCCAACTCTCTATCTTATCCTTTATTTTACATCTATTAAATATGGACTTTCGAAAACACAGAGAAGGTTGTTTCCTTCATACAACTCAAACATCCCTTTCTCCACTAGAAGTGTCATTTTGCTGAGATGCAGTATTCTAATATCCACTGCCTTGAACCTCTTTGTACAACAGTCGAATTGTTTCTCCTGAAGAAATATTCTTCTTCATTAACACCAGCCTAATCTTCTATTGCAGCATCAACAAAAAGGATACATAGGGCTGAACCTCTTGACCTTCTGGTTCTATCCTTCTACAAACTCAAGTCAAGATATTGCTGCAACTCAAAGGGCAAATGAATTCTATGTTGGCTGGTAAGAAATACACTGCATTTGGACTTTAAGTTCTGCTTGGTCTGATCTGACTACTGTATGGCATATAACAATAATTTCAAGCTTTCCTTCTACCATGTAATAATAAATTCTTGTTGATAAATCTGCCAAGCTGCATGCAGCTTCCCTTCTTCATTATTTTTCATCTGAAAGCATACGCAATGCAACTTTGAGAAAGATTATGATGAATTAAGCTTCATAATTAATTGATCTAAAAACTTAAACTTGTTAGTATAATATACGCTTTTGTATTTATTGGTTGAATATTCACCCTAATTTGTGGGTTGTGATTGATGAATGAAGCCCATCAAGTATATCACCTAATTAAATTGGGCTGAAATGCACGTGAAAGGGTTTGACCTCATCATTGCTTGCTCTAATCCACAATTTAGCTTCACAACGAGCTGATCTCAAAGTTTAAGCTTGTGGATATACTGTATGCTTTTTTATGTTTTGGTTGACACAGCATAACCTTCTTTGTAACATCCTCATGACTAAGTCAACATCCTTTCAGGTTTGCTGATCCCCTGGTTTTTGGGGATTATCCTGACGTTGTGAAGAAGAATGCTGGATCAAGAATCCCTTCATTCACCCCCCTTGAATAAAAAAAATTGAGGGGTTCTTTTGACTTCCTAGGGCTCAATTACTACTTCGCGGTACCAGTCAAGGACAACACTAAGAGCCTCAATAACGACGTGAGGGACCTGAATGCTGATATGGCTGCAGAGCTGGCATGTAAGTGCTAAAACCTACTAACACTATACATGATGACTGATGCTTGAAGAATTTCACGCATGCCTAGAACACAGCCACTTGATTAAGGCTAGAAAAACTCCTAAATCAACCTGTTTGTCTTTGGCAGTTGTATTTGGAAATAATTCTTCTCCCGAGGTAAAGCTTCTAACTTAATCGCCATGCCTCTATTTGCTTATAGTACCATATGTTAAAGTTTTGATTCGTTTCAGTATCCTGTAAGTCCCTGGGGACTGCAAGGTGTGCTAGAGTACTTCAAGCAAGTCTATGGGAACCCCCAAGTGTATATCCATGAAAATGGTCAGTCTTTCTGCCAGTTCAATCGATTAGAACAATAATTTGTTTGAATTCAGGACAACAAACAACAATTTCCAATATCAGTTCCTTAAACATGATGAAATCGATAATTTCCTTTCTCTAAATGGATACTTATTGACTGCAGACGGAGAGATAGTTTCGGATTAACATGAGACGATGAGTACCATCTCAAATAGATGCGACTCTCGTCTTATGTGATCTTTTAAGATTTGAAAAAGCTTTAAAAGTTGATCATTATCCAGGTCAGCGTATGCAGCGCAACAAAACACTCTTAGACCAGCCAAGGGTGGATGCTTTGCAAGAATACATCGGCAGTTTACTTGACAGCGTGAGGTACATCAAATGCTTGAACTAGCAACGTCTCTTAACACTATCAGAAAGCAAAAATAGTCTCCCATTTTAATGTGATAGAATTAAGCAGCCTTTCTTTTTTCCTTTGAAGGAATGGATCAAACACAAGAGGTTACTTCGTTTGGTCATTGTTGGATGTGTTTGAGATTATTGGTGGCTACGAATTGGGTTTCGGCCTGTTCTATGTGGATTTGGATGACCCTGAATTGAAGAGATATCCGAAGCTTTCTGCACATTGGTATTCCCACTTTCTAAGAGGTGGAAGAGTTGGCTCGGATAGTATTACAGAGCTTGTAAAGAATTATCCATTGCTTTCGTCTAGTTACATGTTGAAATAGATTCTTGGCATGAATTGCTGACTAGAATCCATTCTTCATTGTCTAAGTTTGTATTTCTTAATTTCATACTGCATTCAGATTTTTTTTTTTTTTTCTTTTTCTCTTTGCAGCCAACTTCACTAGTTAGATTCTTTCTCTTGCTCCTCTATCAGAATTTTCATTGTTAAATCATCTTTATATTGATTTGAATAATGTTGGAATAAAGCCATCCAACGTTTTATTATTTGAGCTCTGGACAGCTGTTGAGATTTTAAATAAAAAAAAGGTTTTTCCATATGGCTTCAAAACTCATGTGTTAATGGATAATATGTAAATATTGATAAAATTTTAACACGTGATAACAAAGAATATATTTTTTAAAAAAATACTTATTATGTTTTTACGTATTAAAATTTTATTGATATTTATACATTACTTATTGATATTGATATGGCGTACTAATACTATTAAAGCATCTCTCATGGTGAAAACATACGTTTACTTTACCTAATAATTGATCTATTAAGTCACTGGATTGTATGTGTACAGTTGTGTTGTTTCTTGATTCTGTTGCAAGAGCATCATGTGCAGGACCATTTATTTAAAGGGTAATGTACTTTATAAACACCTCATTTTTACTTAATTTTTTTTATTTTTTAATTTTTAAAATAAGTTAAAGGGTGGAAAAATTTAAAAAAAAAGAAAAATAGGAAAAAGTATAAAAAAATAAAAAATTTAGAAAAAAATGTAAAAAAAAAAAAGAAGATTTAAGAAAAGCAAAAAAAAAAAAGAAATTTAGAAAAAATCACAAAATTTTAAAATTTAGAAAAATACAAAAAATATAAGATTTAGAAAATAATAAATCTTTTAGATAATTTAGTAAAATTTAAGTTCTTTTAATTTAAGTAAAATAAAGAAAAGGTCATTAAGCTTATGTTTAGATTTGAATATAATCCAGATTGATCTAGTTTTTATTGTAATAAGGAAAAACCAATAATACAACTGTATAAGCACTTAAACTTGATATTATATATGAATTGGATATCCTGGATTCAATTTATAGAAAGTACAAAATGCATCTTTTATTTTTCTTTTCTTACTTCATTGCCATGTCATCACTACATCATGGGCTACATTATCACCACATCATTTACCAACTCACTTCTAAATGTGATAAATACACTCTTACGTTGTGATAGATACCAACATGTGTTAGACACACTTCGACGTACTCCTACGTGCATTGGACACACTCTATCCTTAACTCAATCATGATAACTATGAATAGGAATTTACCTTTCATTTTCAACACATAACAAAACTTCCAAACACTTAAAAAAAAACACAAAAATCAAAACTTCCTCTCTCTAACATGGTTCCCCTCTCTCTCCTATGATGTTTTTTTGACAAAAACCAACATTATCGGATTTTTTGAGCCGACACAAGTCAATTCGAGCCAAAGTGAGCCGATTAAAGTCAATTGAAGCCAAAGTACTTCTTGTTATGAGGAATTGTACTATCGATCATCTTGAATAAGATAGATTTTGTAATTAATAGGCGCCAAACTGGATATCTCAAATTAATTGAGTCGAGTACACTTTGTATAGGCATCATCTTTGATGTCAATTATGAGATCAATTTCTATTTTATATAAGTTATACGATATGACTATTACAATTCATCATATTTAAAGCTGTGACATAATCTCATTTACAAGACTGAAATACAACATAACATGATCTAAATAGGTTTTTGTACAAAAAAAAAATTAATACAAGACACGAATGGATCAACTATGTAAACCTGTTTACCTATTTAAATTCATGTTCGAGTTTGCGTCAAACTCCCGAAACCTCTTACAAACTTGTTTATTAAACATTTTTGTAAACATGTCGCTAGTTTCACCTACAAACCCATTTAGCTTAGGGTTTCAATAGTCTTTAAGATCTCCTTAGACTTTAATTGCACCACATAAAGCCATAAATTAGTACTTTTAATTTTCAAAAACTCTTTCTTTTTCTTATATTTGCATTTTGTTGCATAAATATCTTTTTTGTGAGTCAGATATCTTAATTAAAAGTATAAGATTTGTAACTATATATTTAAATGGGCAAAAAGTTACGAACCATATATGTATTTCCTTCTTTTTTTTTTTTTATATGATTCTTAAACAACTTTGAACTATGTTATTTTTTATGTTTTTTAGATAGATGAACTAAGATGTCAATTTTTTTCTTTTGGTGGTAAACAAGCTATTAGGTTACCTCTTTTTCGTAAGTTGGAATTTACACCAATTTATAGTTTCATTGCTTAACGATATGTATGCATACTTTCCTATCTACTTAAAGATTGGACACCTAATTAGAATTAATATGTTGTAAATTGCAATAATTCAAGCATGGAAAATCTAAATGATTAATTAGTTACATTTAATAAAAAAATTGTGATGCTATGTATGAGAAAAATATTTTTTAATCCTCCCTTCTCTCTTTCTCTCTCTTATTTATTTGGTTTATTTTTAATTTCAATATATGAGTATGAAATGAGCAACTATAAATGACCTACCTACATCACTAAACTTTATCTTGCCTATGTTTTCTATTTCTGTCATCATACGTGAAATGTCTGATAATATTAGTAAATGAATTGTTTAAATGTTGAATCTTATTTATATAAATAAGCTCAAAATTTTAACTTACATTATTCAATCAAAATTACTAAATTTCCATAGTGAATATTTTCCATCCATAGTGATTATTGTAAGAACCCAAATTGATAATTATAAGCAATTTGTGAATGGCAATATTGTTAAGTAATTGTTAAATTTAGTTTTAATCATATTGAACTACTTAGATCACATTGTGTAAAGATAGAAAATAAGAAGCCTTTTAATGTTGGTGATCTTATATGATTGTTTATCAATGGTAATGCATTCTTTTATATATATATATATTATATGTAAATATTTTATAGATTTATTGTCGCCCTTTTTCATTTATATCTATAGGTATTTTGTATATTTATTTATAATTTTTTAATTAATAAATGGGTTAACTATCTACACAAGACATACTTATTCAACGAATCAAACTATGGATAAGTGTAGAAGTTTTTTAAACACAAAACCCTTTAGATACAAAAGAAATAGTATGATTGAGTTAAAAAAAAAAGAGCAAACCTAAGATCAAATGATAAACTAAATTGAATCGAATTGAAAAATAGTTTTTTTTTTTTTACAAACAATTTAGTTGTAGTTTGGTTTAGTTATATATAAATTGTTTGTGATTTAGTTCAATGAAGCAAAGCGAATATTTAAAACTGAACGGAGTTAAACTGTTTCATTAAATAAAAATAATTTTATACAATTATTTTGTTATTTTTTTTTCATTAATCTCATAGATGTCATTAAATTTTTCATACATTCTTCTTCTTCTTCTTTTTTACCTTATTTTTGGATAAATTATTAAGATTAAATTAAGTAAATTCCATATTAAATTTTATATTTAAAATTTTTCTTTCTTTAAATTATTATTTCCTTATATATTTTCAAATTAAGGTAATATCTTCGTGTTTTTGAAGTATCTTTTATTTTTTTTCAGGTTTTTAATATGCCTCTTTTGTTTTTTTCGTATTATTTTTTTATGAACAGTTTTGTGCTCTCTCATCGTTGTTTATTTGTTAGAGTAGAATCTTTTATCCTTATTTAATCAAGTTAACTTTGTTAAAATCTTGTGTGTCTTTTAACTAAATATCATTTTATGTGATAAATATATGAGAAATTAATTGAAAATATATAAAAATTTAATAGAAAGGAAAATATATTATTAAAAATAAAAATATTTAATAAAAACTTAATATAAACTGCTAAAGATAAATTAAATTAATTTTAACTAAGTTCAAAAAATTTACGGAATCTATAATTTGGTTGGATTAAAAAAAAAAAAAAATTCGATACGAGAAGAATTATATCAAATCGAGCCACGTGAACCTACGGAATAATGTTCATTATTACGAATTCCCATCATTAGTCTCTCCTCTCGTACTAAACAAATTCTTAACATATAGTTTCTCTATGTCCCTATTTCCCGCCTGTAACCCTCCCCTCTCTCTCTCTCCCTCTCTCTCTCTCTCTCTCTGCGGAAAAACGCAGACAAACATCCATCCATACTACTTAAACACAGTGGAAATAGTACTGATAATTTTTAAAAATCATGTTTTAATTCATTATCACGTGTCGAAAACGGAGAGTTAATTGCTGTACTGTTTAGGGAAAAATATTGATGTTCCGGTTGGCTATCACTTTCCCCGACTCAAGAAATTCCTAGGGCATAGGAGATCACATCGAAGCTGTAAAAGAACAATGGGCATTTCATCATTAGAAGAAAATTCGACAGCGGGTTCGTAGCACAGAAGTTCAAGGTAAAGTTTTTTATTAAAGCTATGTTCGTACTTTCTTGTTATTTCCAGTTCATTTGACCTGTTTTGTGTGTTTCACATTGGGTGGGTGCTAGTGCTGTAACGGTAGAATAGGAGCTGTTCATGGGGTGTTGACACACTATGCTTGTGGAAGTTGCAATCTTTATGGTTTGTTCATGTGGGTCCCATTAATGGTGCTCAGCTACTTACTAAGAGTTTAAGAACAAAGTTATTTCACGTGGGTTCCATTGATGGCGCTCGGCTACTTGTTAAGGCTTTAAAAACAAAGCTATAACATTCTTTAAGATTGATCGCACATTTTACGAAAAATGAGTGCAAAGTTTTCTTTTTAACAAGCGCACAAGGATACTTGTTAACATTCATTAACATTTTCCATTTTATGATACAAGTTAATTTGGCATGATTGTGTTTGGCAATTGGTGGCTTTTGGTGCTCAGTTGCTAGGATTGGTAGTCGTTTACCCCAGTCCCATTAGAGGGGAAATTGTCTTAGAATTTGCTCATATCAGTCTGGTTGTAGTGAAAAATATGAGCTTTGTTGGTTGGACTTGATCATCCTTTTGAAGTGAAGATATGGAGTTGCATTGTGATCTGACCATGTGCAGTCAAACCAGTGATACTGACTTGTCTCATTATTCATGTCGCAGATGTTGGATGACGAGAAGGAGGCTTTGTCGCCGCATAAGTACGCTGGAGTAAATTAGTTTATGATACTAAACTTCTTGCTTGTTTGGGTGTGTATTGATCATTGGGTTTTGTTTTGTACCTTCAGCACAATGGGCAACCCAAAGGTTGAGTATGCTGCATCTGGAAAGAGGAAGAAGAAGTCGAACAAATTCATCGTTTTTCAGTAAGTAATTTTTTTATATCTTACTTACACATGAGTAGGTGTGGGTGTGAATATTAGTGGTCTAATATGTGTTTTTCTCCCGACAGGACTGAAGAGTGGGAAGTCGTAAGAGCTAAGGGTGAGGGGGTGGATGAAATGCCCTATGTGAATGATGTACTCTTCTATGGTTTAATGTTTTGTATATTATTATAGTTATTTACATGTTTAATCATGTTCTATTATGTGAGATGGTGAATGATGATGAATCTCCATGTTTCGTTGAATGCAGGATCGTGAAAAACTAGTTAAAAAGAGGAGTAATATGAATGCACGGAGGAAGTGCTGCCTGGGGATGCGGTATGTACCAAAGCGGACTATTGAGGTGCTCACAACCTTTACAGGAGATAAGCTAAAAGCATTAGAGGAGCTAGGGTTTGACTGCCTTCTTCAGGTGCAGTGCAAGTTCTTAAATCATGAGCTATGTCAATATGTGATTGATCTGTTTGATCCAAATGCTCGCACCATGCTTATTGATGGCATGCAAAGAGTCATTTCTGAAGGAGATGTTGCAAATATCTTGGGGCTAAGGTCTGATGGTGTAGATGTCCCTTGTGAAGGATGTGCCAAGGATGTTAAACACCTGTTCCAGCAAGTCGCTGTGGCTAAAGTCTTAAAAGTGAATGACTTAGAGGCTGCTCTCAAGGACCCCAATGCGGTAGTTGATGTTATCTTCAAGAAAAGGCTTGTTCTCTACATCATAGCCACACTTTTATGCCCAAACTTGTGTGTCCGCATTCCACTTAAATTCCTTTATGCCATTCAAGATGTGAATCGGGTTGGAAACATGAACTGGGGAAAATTTGTGCTTGAACACTTGTGTGAAAGCATTCAGAGGTTCAAGACAAACAATTTACATTGTGTCAGTGGATGTGTGTTGTTTCTCTTGGTAGGTATCCATTGATTTGCAACCAAGGTCTAATTTTTCCTGTTTCTAACAAACTTATGTTATGGCATCTGATGAACAGTTATACTTTGCCAATGCTGTGGCAGTGGGGAAGGATGTAGTCAAGCAAGTAGATGAGACAATCCCACGATGTGGTGCTTGGACAGATAAGTGCATGTCAAAGTTGTGGAAGCTATTGAACATTAAGTCCCATGCCAAGGGGAAGGAGGTAAGGATCATCTAACTACAATTCTAATTCCAAACTTGTTGTTAAGGATTATATGTTGGCTTTTACTCTGTATTTTTGGAGCTATCTGATTGAAGGAATAAACAGGATGTAAATACTTTTGATAGTCACACACATATAACACATTATTTCGGAAGTGCTACCGTAGGAACTTACATTTTTCTTAAATTAGCTTGGGAGGGGTAACGTGTATATGTCACGGGATGGGAGGCTTATCTCTCTTAGGGTGCTCATATGACACCTAACCATCCTTGGCTTCTTATCTTTTTATTCGTGTTCTGGATGGTGAACTAGCTCTCTCTCTTTGTCTCTAATAAACTCAAGATTGTTTTAAGCTCATTTTCATTAGAAGTGCCCTCTTGGCTTTGTCACAGACCTCCATATATTTGGAAAGTTCAACTATATAATTGGTTTCAACTAGTATAATGGCATCGGCTTTTAACTAGTTTGTTGAGACAAAACCCACCTTTAGAGAATACCTAAACCATGAACAAGTCACTTGCTAATGTTGTTCACTTTGTTATAAGTCGAGTTGAACATGCCCACTTGCTTCCAATTCACATACCGTGTCATTCCCTCTCATCTAGATTCATTTCACCCCCGTTGTAGGCCTAATACCTTACCACTAGGCACACCCAACGGATGATCAACCCCTTCAACCATTGCTAACAATCTAAGATCATCTCTATGAAGACTATGGGCTTCCATTGGCATTGTCTCACTCTCTTTCATCTAAGTCTTTTGAGATTGCCTTTTGCTAAGCGGTCTAACAATAGGGTTTGCTCCCTAAATTTCGTTTAAGTATATAAATAGAATCTCCTTATTAGCCAACTCGTTATACAGCTTCCTACAGTTGCCTCTCTTATAAGATGTCCCTGTTGCAAAGTGTCATGGGATGGGAAGTTCTTCTCTTCTTTAATGCCTGTGCGGTGCTCGATTATCTTTTATCTTCTCATTTTTACTTGTATTTTGGATAGTGAGCCAATCTTCCCTTTTGAAGCCCATTATTCTTACCAAAAGCACACTTTGGCTTTGTCAGAAGCCCTTATATGTTTATGAGACTCAAGTATATAATTGTTTTTAATTTGTTATCACTATCATCATGAGAGTGACATTAGCTTTTTACTAGTTTGCTTAGAGGAAGCTAAACACTCCTTCAAAGAATACCCAATGCATAACCTGTTGATGCCACTCACTTCATTGTAAGCCCGAGTCTAATATACCGTGGCATATGTATGCATGAAAATATTGGTGTATTACCCAGCTTTAACTTTTTTCCCCCTAACTTTATCTTGAGATGGTGAATCTATATCCCATTTATGGGTCTTGAAGCATTATAAAATAGTTTAACACCTCTGCAGATGTGAATTCAAACATGTCCAATCAACATTCCCCGTAAAATATTTGTTACATTTTTGGAGTTTTATGTAGGAAAGCATATCGGCTTCCTCAATTGTGGACAATAGAGCTAAAATCCTCTCCCAAGCTACTGCTAAGCACAAATCAACTCCAAAGCGAGCAACGCATGGGAAAAGGAATGAGGTAGAAGTGAGGGCCTCTTCTGATGTCCAGAAGCAAGTATGTTTGAGGGGGAGTGATCGATGGGAAGAATTCCCGCCGGTGCGAGTCTGTTCATCTCACTCATCTACTTTTTATTTATTAATTTATTTTGGTATCTGCTAACAAATCAAATTAAATTCATTGCAGCATGTGCGGTCCACAATACCATCAAAAATTCCCCATCCTGGGTATTGTCCATACAATGACACTGCAAAGGCAATTCTGAACTATGCCTTTGACGACAGCCTTGACAAAATGTAAGCTCTGATTCTATTCTTTGTCGTGTTCCTTTGCCATTGGACACTGTTCTCCTTATTGTGTTAAATTTTACATCAGGGAGGTCTTATGTGATGTCACCCATTATCATGTTAACCGCCATGGGATGCTCAGTCTTCGGCCCAACAATTGGGTATCCAGCAATGTAAGTAAAACAAAAAATTCCTTTCTGGCATTTCAGCACTCTCATGTATCTAATGATAGAGCTCTCTTGCATGACATGTCCAGGTTATTGACACTGTCGCAGCGAGATGCAATATCCTTGAAGCCTCGAAGGACCCAGATTGGAGACGGTGGTTCCTCCCTTCAAGATTTGCAGTATGTAATCTTGTAATTTTGAATGTGCATGTTAATGTTTCATAAGTGCATAGGATTAGCTAGTTCCTGCTGCTCATCCCTGCAGGCCACTCTGGAATCTGATGTTAGTACCCAGGAAGGTGTGCTCTCTACAGCTAAGAAGTTCCGGTTCTTCATGCATGACATTAGTACGTGTGATTGGGTATGTCATATATATGAGAAACTTATATTCATCATTAGCTTATGAAGCAATGGATGTTGTGAAACTCTGTGCATTTGTCATGCAGGTGCATCTTCCTGTAAACATTAGGGGTAAGCACTGGACGCTCTTAGCTGTGAATCTGCGAGAGAAGAATGTTTATGTGCTTGACACTGAACACCCAAAATCACACGTGAAGCGGTTAAGGGAGTGCATCTACAGGAGGCCTCTCCGGGTGTTACAAGCAATCCTACTGCACAAGGCCCATGAGAAGATGCTTGAACCTGGCTTCATTGAGAATTTGTCAGATTGGGCTTTCCTTTACCCAAAGGAAGTGCCAAACCAGGGTTCTTTCTGGGATTTGTAAGCTTCTACACGGGTTATTCTTGTGTTGATGTTTTCAATATATTGTCAGACTTATGATCTGCTGATCGTAATTACATGACTATTACTGCTTTCCTTGTTGTACAGTGATGGGTGTGGGGTTTATGTTATCAAGTTCATGCAGTGTGAAAATCTTTTGGCAGACATTGTTGGAATGGTAATGTACAAGTCGAAACTGCAAACGCACCTGTTCTTATTGTTTTATCTTGCATATTTCCTGTCTACTAGCTTCTAACCATTAGTCCTGCTTTGCAGGAGGCAAAAATGTATGATCGGTTTTCCATACTTGTGAGCTTAGTTGATTGGGAGTCTAACACTTGTCGCGCTAGCATAATGACAAGAGCTCTTGCACACTATAAGTCTAACTCTAAACCAACCACACAGAAGAGAGTGCGGATGTATTGAAGCCCATTTATGTGGCCATAGTAAACTGTTATCTGTGGCTCCTTTTTTTAGTACTAGGCTAATGGAGGAAGGAACATTTTCTGCTCTCGATTGTTGTATATTCTTGTACCATATGCAATCTCAAGAAACTTGTAAATGGTGCACAGAAAAATCGTTCTACGTGAAATATACTAAATAGCTTCTCATACATCTGCTTACATGTATGCATGTCACTGCATTTGAATGAAAATTAAATCTCATGTGCCCTGTCACTTCACTCACTCTGACCTGTGCTTTGGGGCTTGAATTGGCATGCCCAAGTTTTTGTATAAATATAGGAGATTCAAACGATTTGGTTTAGTTGACTTTTGGCACTTATGATGTACCTGTCACAAAAACAATTATAATAGTTTATGAATACAAAAGATAGACTATGCACTGGGAAAAAATTATCCGACATTTGTCAAGCAGCTTAAATGATAATATTGAAAAAGAAAAAATGGATTGTCATTGTCATTTTAAAAATTTTAGACTTGAGACTACATATATGTGTGTTGGCTGATGCTTTTAGGCATGTGTTAAGACGAAAAATCAAGAGATTCTTTTTATCATTTTAATTTTTTTATAGTTATCTTTTCATCTTTGGCCATAAAGATACATAGATATACACATCTAGTGAGAGATACTTTGATGACAGTGAAACCAAGAATCCAGCCCAAAGACGCCTAAATGTCCAAAGAATATTTTTCCATAGTATTGGCACTTCATCAAAACCTCGTATGTCATAAAAGTCAAAGAGAATAATGATCTAAACTCAAGGATAATTATTACAGTCTTGGCCACTAAGACTTAAGACTTATCATCTCCACTAAAGTAGTAAGTTATAGCCACTACCATCTTCATAGGTTGTTGAAACAAAGCAATAGAAAATTTTCTTGCTCTAGTGGAAAAAAGTAGAAAAAGAAAAAATAAGTTAACACTTTTTTTTTTCTAGTTTTGTTGATGAATTTGGCGATAGTAATTTCATGTGCCGATACATATAGCAGAAGTGACTTTCCTCCTGGTTTTGTGTTTGGTGCAGGAACATCTGCTTACCAGGTTACTACTTGGTTTAGTCACTCTCTTACTTTCTATATATTTTGTTGTTATTGAGATCGGCTCCTAATTTGGTGTAGACTATCATATCTGTTACTTTTAACACTTCCTTATTGTGAGTTTGTCTGAAGTCATTGATATGCAATTGTTTAAACTCATTATTGGGGGGTCTATAACAAACTGTTATGAAAATTTGAGTTTGTAGATATAGAGTGGATGGCTATATTTACTACTTAACTGTTATTGGAGGAGTTAATATATGAAAAAAAGAGAAGTGTTGACTTGCACTTTCTATGTGAAAAAGGTTGAAGGTGCTGCAGATGAAGATGGTAGGACTCAAGTATATTTGACACCTTTGTCCATTCTGGTTAGGTTCATTCTCCTGCCTCTTGTTGATCAGTCTCTATGAATCCAAAATTGCCTATGTTTTTTAGTTTAATTCAAACCATAGAGTTCTTTCTCCATGAAATCCTCATAGTATTGAGAGATGGTAATGGTTTGATATTTGAACACATCAACTACCATAGACTTTCATCACTTTGGAATTTTTATTTCGGGATTATACTCTGCATTGGGCTTCTGATCTTTAGCAATGCAGATTACAATTATGTAATCAAACTTCAGTGTCCTCAAGTCAGCTTCAGTTTGTTTCGTAATTTGTCTGTTTGGATATATACTCACCCTAAGTTTATTCCAGGGCTTATATATGCTGTTTTGGATATCTACTCACCCTAAGTTTATCCTGTACTTAAAAAAACTTATTAATCACGTACTGAATTTGTTGCTCTGTTCCCATGGTTAGCAAAATGAAATCGCAAAAGAGCTACGATCAAAATGAACTCATATCATAGCACTGCATGATTACATTCACTTGCCAAGAGTCTCCTCCTTACATAATGTATCGGTTTTGGCTTGACCTAACCTAGTTCTCTGCCTTGGGCAAGATTAAAATACACCCTTTCCCAAACAACACAATCAATCACTGTGTTTTTCTGATGGGCAGTAATGCATGGAGGTGATACCTTTTGATACCGACTCTCAATTAGTTTAACTTATATTATGTTCTATCATTTTAATTTGAATGCAACCAGAAGTTTTGGTTTTTTCTGAGCATGTGAAAGGAAACAAAATACTTATTTTGTACTCCATATACTGAATTCACTTGTAGTGGATACAGAAAAAACACATACTTCATAATTAAGAGCTTCTGATGCAGTAATCATTGATGAGATGGTGATGCTTTGAGAAGTTTTTTAGGTTTATGCATTCTAGATCACCAATATGACTTACCAAATTGCTGTCATGCTCAAACTTCCAGTGTCCACAGAAAGAGGCAATGGAGACATTGCCTGTGATGAGTATCATAAGTACAAGGTACATGATTATACAATCATTTAGATTACACTTTCCATAACAGGCCAGGGGTAATGTTCACACAAGTTTAAAGGTGAAAAAATTGTTACTGCCTCTATCTCATTCTTTTAGTCTGTCATAATATAATGGCGATTCACGTGTGATTCAGGATGATGTCCAGCTAATGGCTGACATGGGCTTGGAAGCGTACAGATTTTCAGTATCATGGTCAAGGCTTATTCCAGGTAAGAACCTTCACTTGTATTGCTTGCAATCATTAAGAATTTTTCATTCATCCTTCTTATAGATGGTTTTTTGATAGATGGCAGAGGACCAGTCAATCCAAAGGGTTTGCAGTACTATAACAACCTCATCAATTAGTTAATCAGCCATGGTGATTTCCATCTCACCTTTCCAACAAATATTTCTGTCTGTCTCCTGAGTTATTCCAGAAGTATGGAATTTGAGCTTTTGTTATAATTAGGGATCCAGCCTCATGTGACCTTATTTCATTATGATTTACCACAAAAGCTGGAAGATGAATATGGAGGATGGATAAATTAGCAGATTGTGTATAATTCTAGAAAGCTTTGGTTTTATCTTTTATGTGTTTCTTTCCTTTCTCAAGCATGACCAAGGCAGTTGCCATATGCACAGTGCAGGAAGGACTTAACGGCATTTGCAGATGTGTGCTTTTGAATGTTTGGGGATAGAGTTCAGTATTGGACTACTCTCAATGAGTCCAATGTATTTGTAGTGGCTGGTTATGACCTTGGATTTTTGCCACCAGGGTGATGTTCTCCTGTGTTTGGATTAAAATGCACTAGAGGCAACTCTTCATTGGGACCTTATTTGGCATCTCTCGATATCTTATTGGCACATGTGTCAGCAGTAAGAGTGTACATGAAAATTACCGGGTACCATATTTTTTTCCTGCAACTACAATGCATTTATACCTAATTCATTGACAAATTTGCTTCTGATTTTTTGGTAAAATGTACATATAATGACCTCATTGATGTTTCTGCCAAACAAGTAGAGGGGATATATAGGGTTTAATGTTTTCTCTTATTGGTTTATACCTTTCTCAAACATAGTTCAAGATGTTGCTGCAACTCAAAGGGCAAATGATTTTTATGTTGGCTGGTAAGCCACAAATTTGTGTGGAAAATTAACTTATGTCACGCCCTTTGGCAAATGGAGCATAAATCAAATCAATCGTCATTGAATTTAGCTCCATATTCACCGATCTAAAAGTTTATGCCTATTAGATCTGGTATGGTTTTTCATTCACTGGTTAATACTTTCCCCACTTGTGGGTTGGGGCTCTAATTGAAGCCCATCAAGTGCACCAAATAGGGTGAAAAGGTTGTGGGGGTTTTCGAACTTAGGACTTGCTATTCTAATACTGGTTGATTTAAAGGCTTAAACCTATTAGATCTACTTCATACTTAGTAGTTATTACATTTATCGAACTTTGTTGTGCTTCCATTGGCTATGCTATAGCAATCTTGCCTAAGGTTGATATAGTCCCTAAACCTTATAAACCATTACTCCATGTATATAAGAGGTGCTAGTGGAAGTGTATGGGTGGTAGTGTGTGCTGTGTTGTGTACTCCGTGTGTTTAGTGATAGTAAGTGTGTGCAAGTAGTCTGTCTGTGTTGTGTGTGTAGTTCTGTGCTTGGATGTATGTTGGCTGTATTATAAGTAGTAGGGGGGTAGTGTGGTAATTGGACAGGGGGTTCCTATAAGTAGAGGCTGAGTTGGCAGTAGTGGAAGTTAAGAAGTTAGTTATGGAAGTAGAAAGAAGAGACTTGAGAAGTAAGGATTTCTCTCTTATCTTCTACTGCAATTCTAGATTGCGAGGTACCAATTTGGTGATTTGCTTCGCAAGAAACCTAACCGAGTGTAAGTAAGTGTTCTAACCCACTCTATTTGTGTGGAATTCCTGTTATTGAACCCTAAGTTGCATCAATTGGTGCCATCTATGAGAAATTCCATTCTACTTGAGGAATTGGGATGACTAGAATGGAATTTAGGGTTGAGAATTTGGAAAAAAATCTAGTAAATTTAGAGCAAGGTGTTAGTTCAGTAAAGAAAGAATTGTAAGGTAGTATTAGTGAATTGTAAGATCAAATTGCGATTGTAAATAGAAATTCGGCCGATAATGTTTCTTCAATGAAGGCTTTGATTACTGGATTGGAAGCCTCATCAATACCCATTCAATCGACTTTGCAAAACCTAAGCAAGAATTAGGCAATGAAGGAGAAATTAAAGGAGCATGTCGAATCGAGTTTTGGAATTCGACTTAGTCCACAGCGTGGGAGAGAGACTGTTGATGATGCATTTGTAGTAGAATTGGATGATGAATTTCGATCTAATTTGCCTTCGATAATTACAATACCAACATTTGACGGTGAGGACCCTATGCATTGGTTGACGATGATGGAGCAGTACTTTGAGATACAAAATGTAAGAGAGGAATGAAAGGTTGCTGTTGCGACTATGGGCTCGAAAGGTCGAATTGTGTGCAAGCATAAGATGTTAAAGAAAAGAATTCCTTGCCTTGATTGGGAACTGTTTAAACAAGAATTTTTGACAAGATATGTAGGGATGTTGGTCGGAAATCCTTTCATGACTATTTCTACACTCCGACAAATAACCACTGTCAATGTGTTTTTGGAGTCGTTTGAGACATTAACGGCACAAATCCCCAAAGTTACTGAGATGTAGATGTTAGGGTATTTCTTAGGGAGTTTACGTGAGGATCTCAGGTTGTGAGTTCAAACTTTGCGGCTGGTTTCCTTAGCGAATGCAATAGAATTAGTGCTGAGTGTTGAAAAGGAATTTGAACATGGAATTTTCCTATCAAGTGAAAGTTATAAACCAAACACCTCTGCTATATCTTATTCGACTCGACCTATAAACCCAACTCACATGTACACCAACTCTCATTCTGGTGTGTCTTGGAAACCTTCTGTGATTGCCTTGACAGGTAGTACAGGAGTGCCAACTCCAAACATGCAGCTGAAACATCCACCTCAATTTAGCAAGGAGGGACTTCAATGCCATCTTTTCCTCCTGAGCCTAGGGGACCAAAACAGATAACTTATGTAGGGTATTTGGATAGAAAAAACAGAGGATTGTGTTTCAAATGTGAACCACCATTTCAACCCAGGCATAAGTGCCCAAACAGAGCTCTTAAGGGTTCTAATTCTTGAAGAAGATGAATACCAAATAGAGGAGGATTGGGCAGAGTTACAAGAACCTCTGCTGATTGGGAAAAACTTCGAAAAATTATCAGGTGATTAGGAATTGTCCTTGTTAGCTATTAATGGTTTTAATAGACCTAAAACACTTAAATTTCAAGGTTCCTTGAAGGGTCAAATGGTTTCTATTTTAGTCGACAATGGTGCGAGCCACAATTTTATTTCTTCCACTTTAGTGCCGCAATTTCAAGTAGGAATTGATCCTGCTATTCAATTCAATGTTAAGTTAGGCGATGGGAGTGTGGTTTGTTCTAGAGGGGTCTGCTCTGATTTGAAGTTGAAGGTGGGCACCTTAGATATTATTGTAGACTGCTACAGCCCTGAGTTGGGGGTGGTTGACATCATACTGCTCATAGCTTTGTTGCAAATGCTTGGTGAAGCGAAGGGTGATTGGGGGAGGATGATTATGAAGATTATTAAAGGTGAACGGGAGCATGTCTTGGTTGAGGACCCTTCTTTATATAAATCTGCAGTAACTTTCCGAAGTTTGCAACAATTGGTTGACTATGATTGGGATTATTGCAGCTTGTTGGTACCGATTGAAGCATGGTGTTGTGGTGCTGCATTGAGTAATCATGTTGGGTAATTGAACCAGTTGCTGGACAAGTATTCTCATGTCTTTGCAAAAATCCATGATCTTCCTCCTCACAGAATTCCACTCAAAGAAGGGGTAAATGCTATAAATGTTAGGCCATATTGTTATGCGTAAATGCAAAAGGATGAAATTGAGAAAATGGTGGCTGATATGTTGAAGGTTGGTATCATTTGGACAAATGTGAGTCCATTCTCCAATCTTGTGATCTTAGTCAAAAAGAAAGATGGCTTGTGGCACTTTTGTGTTGACTATTGAGCTTTGAATAATGCCACTATACTGGATAAATACCCTATTTCGGTTATTGATGGACTATTAAATGAATTATTTGGTGTATCTATATTTTTTAAGTTTGACATTCGTTTCAGTTATCATCAAATACGTGTGCATGTTGGTGATATACCAAAAACCGCTTTTAAAACAAATAAAGGCTATTATGAGTTCCTAGTAATGCTTTTTGGGCTCACTAATTTGCCGGCTACTTTTCAATCTACTATGAATAAGGTGTTTCGTTTATACTTGCGTAAGTTTGTTTTTGATGATATTCTCATACATAATCATGTTATGCATAAGCATTTGGATCATCTTCACATTGTGTTGAAATTGTTGATGACTAATTATTTTTGGGCTAATAAAAAGAAATGTGTTTTTGGGAGAACTTCTTTAGAGTATTTAGGATATATTATTTCGGCCGAGGGGGTGGCTATGGATCTATCTAAGGTTTAAAGTGTGTTCAGCAGGCCACTTCTTATTTCTCTTAAAGCTCTTCGTGTTTTTTTAGTTTATCTGGATATTTTCAGAAATTTACTAAAGATTATGGAAAGATAGTTAAGTCTCTCACTAATCTCTTAAAGAAAGACTCCTTTGAGTGGAATGATGATACTACTTTAGCTTTTAAGCAACTACAACAAGCGTTGACCCAAGCTCCTATGCTTGCCTTACCCAATTTTCAAAAACCCTTTGTTATCGAGTGTGATGCATCTGGTCTTAGTCTTGGTGCTGTTTTGATGCAAGATTCAAGGCTAATTACATATTTTAGTATGGCTATTTCCTCTAAGACTTTATCTAAGTTGACTTATGAAAAAGAATTGATGGCTTTGGTGTTAGCAATTAATCATTAGTGGCCTTATTTGCTTGGGAGAAAGCTTATTGTTCATACGGATCAACAGAGTTTGTGCCATTTGTTGCATCAATGTATTACAACTCCTAATCAACAACTAGCAAAACTCCTTGGATATGAATTTGAAATTCAGTATAATCCGGAGATGCTAACCAAGCTGCTGATGCTATTTCTTGGATCTATGATGATGTTGAATTAATGGGCATTTCGGGTCCCATATTGACTGATATTGCTGCCATATGGAAGGATGTTCCCCAAGATTCATTCCTTGCTGCTAAAATACATTTATGAAAGGCAGGCAAAGGTGTTGGAACGGGATTTGAGTTGATCGATGAAAGATTGCATTACAAAGGACGGCTAATAATTCTGGCAAAATTGGCTTGGACATGCTTATTTTTGCATGAATTTCATGCTTCAGTTGTTGGTGGACATGCTGGATATGTCTGTAGGTGCCTAGCTGGTCGTTTATTTTGGATTGGTATGAAATGCGATGTGGCTTCCTTTGTTGCTTCTTGCACCATTTGCTAGCACAATAAAGCACAACTTCTGTCCCCCACGGGGCTGTTAAAACCTGTTGCCTATCCCTCAAGAGGTTTGGGAGGATATTTCTCTTGATTTTATCATTGGGTTGCTTAAATCAAAATGGTTTGATACAATTTTGGTGGTCATTGATCGATTCTCCAAATATGCTCATTTTCTATTATTGAAGCATCCTTATAATGCTAGAGTAGTGGCTGATGTGTTCACACAAGTGATTGTGCGTCTTCATTGTTTTCCTTGCACTATCGTTTCTGATAGAGGTCCTTTGTTAATTCTTTTTGGAAAGAATTGTTTCACTTACAAGGAACTTGTATGAATTTTAGCACGGTTTATAATCTGGAAACGGATGGGCAAATCGAGGTTTTGAATAGGAGCTTAGAATGTTAAGCGTTGTTTAGCTTCCAAGCAATCTAATGCTTGGGCTATGTGGATTTCCTAGGTTGTGTTCTCTTATAACACTCGTTATCATTCCTCAGCTGGCATGACACAATTTGAGATTGTTTATGGGCATCCTCCTTCTTCCATTCCTATCTACTTGTCAGGCGAAGTACAGAATCCTACAGTTTTGGTTGCCCTAGTATCTTGTGATGAAATGTTGAAGCACCTAAGGAGTAATTTGGAGTAAGCCCAGTTGCGTAATTGTAATTTAGCTAATTGCCATTGTTGAGATGTTCAATATTCAATTGGAGATTGGGTTTTCTTGAAGCTTCGTCCATCCTCAAATGTTAAGTTTGGTGTGAAGACTTCTTCCGAGCTGGCCCCATGGCTCTTTTGGCCTTTTCATATTGTTTCTCAAGTAGGATCAGTGGCCTACAAACTAAAATTATCTCTTCATTGCAGAATTTATCTAGTTTCACATCTCTTTGCTTAAAAAGTCTCGTGGCTCTTTTCTGTCAGTGCTACTCTTCCCGTAGATCTCGTGGTTGAAGATTTTGCTGATTTTCCTTACCTACAGCAGGTTTTGGAAAGCGTTCTGAGCTCAGGGATGGTTTTCAAATTCCTCAGATTTTGATTCCTTGGGAAGGCCAGTCATCACATGATGTTACTTGGATGGATCTCTCGGATTTCAAGGCTCAATTTCCTGACTTTGTCCTTGGTGACAAGGACTTTTCTCTGTGGGGGTGGGGGTGGGTTGGAGCATTGATATAGCCCCTAAACCTTATTAACCATTACTCCATGTATATAAGAGGCGCTAGTGTTGTGTGGGTGGTAGTGTGTGTGCATTGTGTTGTGTGCGTCCTGTGTGTTTAGTGGCAGTAAGCATGTGCGAGTAGTCTGTATGTGTAGTTCTATGTTTGGATGTATGTTGGCTGTATTATAAGTAGTAGGGGTAGTGTGGTAATTGAACAGGGGGTTCCTATAAGTAGAGGCTGAGTTGGCAGTAGTGGAAGTTAAGAAATAAGTTAGTTACGGAAGTAGAAAGAAGAGACTTGAGCAGTAAGCATTTCTCTCGTCTTCTACTGCAAGTCTGGATTGCGAGGTGCCAATTTGGTGATTTGCTTTGCAAGAAACCTAACCAAAGTGCAAGTAAATGTTCTAACCTACTCTGTTTGTGTGGAATTCCTGTTATTGAACCATAAGTTGCATCAAAGGTGATCCCTGGGTGTGCATTGTAAATGCATTATTGACCACTGAGGGGAGCTGAAATCAGTAAAAAGAAAAAAAGTTCTTTTCCAAGTGCCTTGTAGAAGAGAGAAGAATGCCGTTTTAGCAATCAAAAAGCTTTAACATCCAGAACCTTTTCTTTAGATACCCTTCCGCCTTCAGTCTGTTGAAAAGTAGCTCGAGTATCTTGGAAGTGTCTCGATCACAATGGAGTCTTTTCATGTATGTGTTATGTCATATTAATAGTTGTTTCCCTTCCTGCAGGTTTATTGATCCCCCCGTTTATGGGGCCTGTCCTGACCTAATGAAGAAGAATGCTGGTTCCTGAATCCCTTCCTTTGCTGCTGTTAAATCCAGAAGGCTTAAGGGTTCCCTTGACTTTGTAGGACTCAATTTCTACAATGTGATGTGCAGTAGAGACAATTCCACAATCCTTAAAGAGGAAACAAGGGACCTCATGGAAGACACGGCAGTAATGATGTGTACTTCCTCCTACCTAATTACACCTTTCCTAGTTTTGCAATTGCATCTTGAATCCATCAATTGCTGGGGAAGATTTTTTTTTTTTTTGGGGGTGGGGGGGGCATTTACCAGGAAACTTGTTTGAATCTTCTGTTTTGGCAGTTGCACTGGACAATACAACGTCTTTGGAGGTAAATTTTTTTTCTTGAAAGTGCTATATAGCTTGTTCACTTTGTTCTGTAGGATGAGAATATCGATTTGATGGTTTCAGTTTCCTGTATCTCTTTGGGCTCTTCAAGCAGTACTTCAAGCAAAATTAAGGGAACCCTCCTGTTTTCATCCATGAAAATGGTGACTCTCTCTCTCTCTCTCTCTCTCCATCTATCCGTTATGGAAATTTTGTATTTATCATTGACAATGAATAGCAAGTCTGACAAAATCTAATGTCTGAATACTCTAATGGAGTTCATCAAGAATGCGGTACAAATACCGACTGATAGCAGCTGTATGCGTTGCTGCTTGCCTGATTTTATATTCTATGGCTGTTGTTGCATGATTCCTTTCATCATATTTTCAAAGAACACCGAATTATGTAAGCCATGTTAGAGCAAACTCCTGAGTAGTCTAAGATCAGCAGCAAGCCAGAGCAAGAACCACACTGGAATTATGACTTTCCTATGAGAGCAACTGAACTGTCAAGGACTGATTGCCACCTAAAGATCTATGGATGAGGGCATCGACTTGCTAATATGCAACAATTCTATCCTGATGCAATTAATTTCTATTGGATTTAGCTTTCCAACCTTCGAATCTGAAAGCTTGAGCTTGTAGATTAGTGTGTGCTATATAGATTATACACTTTACATTCTCTCTCGCTTGGATGATTTGGGACTTCTTTAGTGTTTTTTTTTTGAGCCCATCAAATGGAAAACTTGTTTATATGAGGTTAAAATGGCAATGTGGGGAAGTGAACTTAGAACCTTCTATTTTGATACCCTGTTGAATCAACTTTACACCCGTCTGATAAATTTAAGCTTCTAAATCTGCATGAACTTTTTGTATTTCATACTTCATAATTTCCCAATTGGAAATCTTTCATCTGTGTCTTTCCAGGTCGATGGATGTACTGGAATACTACATTAGAAGACTGGCCAAGGGTAAAATCTTTGCAAGGATACATCAGCAGTTTACTTGACAGTATCAGGTATCTCATCTAACAATTATAGACATAAGATGAAGGTGAAGATAACTAGATTCAACCAAGATCTCTAGTCTTTAGGTACTTTCATTCGCAACTACTGAAAGATTTCTATCATGACTTGTTTTTTTTGGGCCGCAATCCATCATGACTTGTTGCTTTGCCATTTATGCTTCAAAGAAATGGATCAAAACACAAGGGCTTACTTCACATGGTCATTCCTAGATGTATTATGTGGATTTGGATGACCCTGATTTGTAGAGATACCCGAAATTGTCTGCGCATTGGTACTCTCACTTTTTGAAAGGAGGAATGATCAAGTCAGATTCCATCATTGAGCTTGTTAAGAATTTTTCATCATCATCTTCTCTTCATATCATGAAGTGATCCTTGCTTCATTTGACAAGAAAGGATGGATGCACACAACTCGTGGTTTCCTATGAGATAATGACAGTGATATCTACCAGAAGTAAAATATAAAATTACTAAATCAATCTTTGTTTACACAACTTGTTCCCCATCCCACCCCCCCGACGCCCCCCCCCCCC